>JAHWFO010057280.1:25013366-25056295 GCA_023313115.1 Rhysida immarginata | reverse complement strand
GAGAGAGAGAGAGAGAGAGAGAGAGAGAGAGAGAGAGAGAGAGAGAGAGAGAGAGGTGGCGTACTCTGTCGAGTAATTTTTGAATCATAAATTTCGTCAGTGAAGTCGTACATTTTGGCCGGGAGTTGAGATTGGCCGCAGGAGTCGCACGTGGTTCAAGTAGAGGTAAACAAGAGAAGACGACGAAGAATATTGGCGGAGGGGGAGGGTATGATGATAGTGAAAAGGAGGGTGTGGGTAGGGGTAGAGCGAAACTATGAGAGGAGGAGGAGGAGGAAGAATGTCGGAGGGAGTCGATTGTGTTTAGAAAACGATGAATCCTTAATCTACAGCGCATGCGTCCTTCGTTGCGATGTAATCTGGGTTAAACGAGCGGCAGAGGAGCGCCAGCTCTAAATCATCCGTTATCGCGACAGTCAAACGGGACTCAAGTCATAAATTCAGGTTGCGGGTCAGCGTCAAGTCGAGCATGTAAGTGGCTCGAGCCATCGTCAACCCAAACTCTACCAACAACACCCACCCCCCTCTCTCTCTCTCTCTCTCTCTTACCCCCTGGAACCCGAACCCACGAAAAGGCTTCCTACACAATCCTTCGTTTCCGAATCCTCCTTCAGGAACTTCTTTTTTCCCCTCATCTTCAACGTCAGGAGCTCCCTTTTCATCTAGGTACTTCCACTTCCTTTCCTGACCGTCCTCCCTCTTCCCAGGCCCCAGTGCCCGAGGACAATGTATCATAATTGATAACAAACTTTGAGCCACAGCAAGGGAATTATTTCTCTTTCTCTCTCTCTCGTTCTGTCTCTCTATTCTTTTCCTACTTAGAACTGATCATTTACCCCACCCATCGTTCAATGATCTCGTGGGGGGAAATGAAATGAGTAGGGGAGCTATATAATAGAAGACAGGCGGAGGAGAACGAAAACACAAGATCTCCCTCTCCCTCCCACTCTACCCTCTTGATCTATATATAACATGCCGGTTAATAAAAGACTGCTCTATTACTATTGGTTACAATTTTAACCAGTTTTTGCTACAAGGAAACAACAGCAGAATTAGCGGGATTGGTTAAAATAATGGAAAAGCTGCCATTTCAGATTGACTCTTACTCATACTTGCGGTTCTGCGTAATAATATAGTTTGTGTGCCTTATACAAGTACATTTGTATCTCAATATGCCTGTTGGTATCCTGATGTTTAATTGAGTCGCCTGTCTAATCTGACAGACGGGAGCAAATTGTTGGAGACCTGTTACAAAAGTCGCCCTGTTACTTCAAATATCCAGAGCTACCGTTTCAAAAGTCATGATTGCACACATTGTTAGCGAGAAAACGTCGTCTAGAAAGCATAAGAGTGAGAGGCTAACGATACAGATTCACAGTGACAGGAGGGCATTGAAAAAAGATTGTCGACACCAACAAGAAGACCATGGCAACGAAATGAATGCAAAGTACAATCTGCATTTACAGCACCCCAATTCTATATAAAAAGTATTGCGTTGGAACTTGACAAACCAAGTATTCATGGACGAGCTGCTATTGCCAAACCATCTGTCACCCTAGTCAATGAAAACAGACAGTAGTGGTGCTATGAGCAGAAAACCAGGTAGAAACATGCTGTGGGTAGATGAATGACATTATTTCTCGGTGAAGAACATCGACGGATGTGTACAATTCACACTGTATTAGAATGGTGGAGGTTCCGTCGTGTTATTCAGGTAGTCCTATTATTATGTTAATAGGCAAGATATCAGGAACTATGAGACCATTCTGGGCGACTATATTCATTCCATGGCGCAGGCATCTTACCAGATGATAATGCTCCAATTCACGAAGCTGGAATTGTCCAATCATGATTTGAGGAGGAACTACAACACTTTCTATGGTCGCCACAATAATTAGATTTTAACACTATTGAGCCACTGTGATCTGTGTTGGAAAGCAGTCAAGGGATATACTTTGCTCTAGCCTCTCCGAAAGAACATGAACAATGGCTGATCATCATCCCATTAGAAACAAGCCAGGAGTTCTATGCGTCTATTCCAAGGTTACTTTGCAAGCAAAGACGAACGTACACGGCAATAATTATGTTTTACTAGGTGGTTCCATTATTTTGTCCATCCTTAGAATCTAAAACTCTCAATGCAAGCGGGACCCTCCACCGATTTCCATTTTCCTCTTCGGTTTCAATCAATTGCCTTTTCTACGATTATTATTCAGTCCGTGCTGTCGACTGGACGTTTCCATATTCCTTTTACCCTCCTTTTCTCTCATTCTCTCTCTCTCTTCCCCTTTCTCTATATTAATGGCTCCCTCTTAATCAGATTCATTAAGCGAACGACCCCCTGGGGTTGGTCGACTCCCACGGCGACCGTTGCCTCTCTACCCGCCGCCGCCGCCTGCATTCGGCCCGGCGCTGATAAAAGCCTCCCCGACCCCCGCCGTCCCATCTTTTAATATTCCACCCGTGATGATGTCATTGGCAATTTTCCACGCTTTAACAAACAATAGAAGCTCGTGACTAGCGCAAACGATCACGTGCACGCCGTTACGCACTTTTCGTTACTCGTGTTTACTAAACAAAACCCGCCGGACATAAGAGTGGCGAACAATGGCGGAGCTAAGCTCTCAATCGTTGCTGCTCAGCAATTAAGCAAGAGACGAACAACCTAAGTGAACGTCTATAGACAAGTTGAGCATGCACGTCTGTACAGGGAGCATGCACAATTGAGACGGGGGCCTTTTGGCGCTAATAACAAACAACGTTTTCGGCAGCGGCCCAATCTTTTCGCAGGGTCGATAATGACAGAGTTTGAGTGGAGGCGATAGTTGAAAAGCCGCAAATGATTATTTATTAACTCAACGCAAAAGCAAACTGTTCAGTGTTAAAAGCCAATATCTGAAAGGCCATACGCCACTCCATCAACGCCAATCAATACTCGCCACCGCATTCTTGTTGCCCATCGAAAACACCCTCCGAACGATCCAATTTTAGAGCCCAACTCCAAACACTGTCCGTTATTTATTTAAGGCTATCTATACTATCTATCGATACAAGTCCATGCCCAGGGTTCCCTTTTCCCTTTTGCTCTACGCTAATGATCGAAACTAATGAGTTAGTTTATATATCGTTGGAGTATCGACCACTTTATTTATCAGTGTCAACAAGTAGTTACAGAGAACATATTAAACGAGGACACACTTCATTCATCCTTGCGAAAGCTGATTTCTAGATTTAATGTTTGTGTAAGTGATCATTATTTAGGCATCAGTGGAAAGACAAAATCGTTACGAGTTCACCACATGCGATATTGAAACATTCGCATTCATTGTAATCTATACGAAAACACGTGGCGATTGCCAATGAATAGGGCAGAGCAGCTTGTCTCAGGGGTATATATTAAGCCGCGTATTTTGCCCGCTAGATGATGAAATAGATGAGCGACTGCCTAAGTTATTGAAGCAATTTCATTACAGTTCAAACAAAAAAGAAAAATTGTTCACTTCGAGAGTTCTACGAGGCTTCTATGTAAAGTAGTTTTAATATACAAATGAATGCGCATGAGCACATTTCATTGCAGCTAAGCAACGTACGAGCATTATTAACAGCAGTTTGTGTTGTTCTGTGTCGAATTGGCTGCGAAAAATTAGTCGTAAGCCAGACAGACCTCAGTGGCTAAAAGGGGGTCATAGCTTTTGGGCGGGCAAAAGAACATCCCGTGCAAGAAGTAGCTACCTTTGCCGGAGTATCAAAGCGCACAGTCATCCCTGTGGAGGTAATAACAGTCGAAACTGTGGTCGGAAGTCTGTGTTGACTGAACGTGACCAAAGACGAGTATCGCGCCTGGTCACGGCTAACCGCTTTCAAACCAGACAAGAACTGCTGCAGGAAGTCAATAATGGTCCGCATACCTTTATAAAAGTTTGTGAAAGAACCTTAAGGCGACAACTGCATAAAATGAACATCTGGAACGGGTTACCTCGTAAGCGTCCGATTCTCACTCCATTGGTGCAAGCGATATCCGAACTGGAATATCGCGTGATTTGGTCGGGAGAAATTAAGCTTTGTCTTTATTCAAATGACGCCTTTTGTCAAAGGCTTCACCCTGATAGTGTCCAATGTGTGGTGCAGGCGGTTAGTGGCTCTGTGATGCTGTGGGCAAGTTTTCTGTAGAATGAACAGGAACCTCTCGTTGAAATTAGCACCAGGCTTACCCAGTATCACTGTCGTGACATTCTGGATGAACATCTGCTGTCTTTTGTGGATCACGTCTAGGATGTCTATGACCTGGATGATGTCTACTGTCAAGTCGATGATCAGACCGTGCAGTACCTCGATTGGCCCGTCAAATCGCCAGTTCTGAGCCCACCTGGAGCAACGTGTTAAGCGGAAAAATCGCCATCCGACAAACATCGCCGACCTGCGGGATAAATTGTATACAGCATGATTGGGGACTATCTAAAGCGAAGGGATGTGAAACGCACTATTAACAGCAGGTGACTAATTTTCAGTCCCGTGTGCTGATATCTCAATGACTGAATCAGCGAGGTAGCAACACTGTGACGGATCTACTAGTTCCTGGAGCAACAACATTATCCGAGTTGGTATTGCCCGTTTTTCCAGTGGGTCTTCCAAGCTTCATCCACTCGTACGGACAAAAAGGCTGCAGTAGCAACAACCACCACATAAAAAGCGCCAAACGGCAATCTTAACCTAAGTCCAGTGAAGAAGGTTTTAGAGAGGAAAAAAGCTTGCTAAGAAAGTGAAGGGGAAAGGAAGAGAAGGGAGGAGAGGGCAAATAAGAAAACGAAGGAGAAAGAATCTGAGACCCTGAAACAAAAGCAATGTCAACAGCCATCCAATGAACTAAGAGAGTCATCAATATACAAGGAGGAATTCTTCGTATATTGCCAGCCCTAATTCAGTGCAATGTGTAGAATGCAAAAGCTGGACAAATTTTACTACACTTATTACAGAATTAAAAATAAACTAATCGAATATTAGCCTGTGTGAATGCTTTTCGCTGTTCTTATCAGAGCTGTTGATTAACTGTGACAACGAGCGCTACAAACTGTGTGACGTCATGACTAGAATACGATTACCTGAAAGTTGCTTACAACAATCATCATTACCGCAAGTTTATATCTCCAAAACATCTCTAACCGATTTACTCAGGCGCATCTAACCTCTTTAGTAATTATATGATGGTTAAACCGACGGTCTGCGTAAATGCTCTTAAAATGTACTCGTTAATACGATTTGCTGAAATTATAAACCCATCCAAACCCAGTTGCAAAAAAAAAAGGACTAGTTGATAAATGTGTTGTGTTTTAATGTGCTGTAGCAAAGGGTAGAGAGCCGTCGTGGTCAATAAACTCTTCTTTTTAACGCGCTCGCTCTTGGACGCTTTTGAAAACCTATCTATCCATCTTCTCTCGTTTGTTGCAGACGTTGAAACAAAAGGCGCTCTCTGCGGCACTTCCGGTGGTGATGACGGCGGCACCTAGCGGAAATGCCCGGCAGAAAGCTCTATCAGTCAATCCCCCACACACTCGCACTCTCCTTTTCTTTGTCTCTCTCTCTCTGCTGCACCCACCCACTATCTGTCTATCTATCTTCCTCCTCGTTCGCGTCTCCAAATGAGCCGTCCCTACGAGCGCAACTTCCGGTCAGGCGGCGGGAAAAGAGGTTCCGCGTGCGCGCGTTTCTCTCGGCTCGTTTCCGGCCTGAAACCGACACGCGACAAACTGAGCGGCGCATGCGCTCAGCGACAACAATGCGGGGAAGGGTCAGAGGTCAGAGTTTTCAGTGGCTTTTGTTTATCGCTTCCCCGCGATTTGATTAGTGGCGCGTTCGACGCTCCTCCGCCGCCATCTTTCCCATACGCGCGACCGGAAGAGCCAAGCCGGCGAAGGGAACGCACCCCCAGAAAACGACCGAAAATAGAAAAGGAGGAGGAAAATGAAAGGAAAAAATTTCTATCACACGGAACATTTATTCCGAAGCTGTAACCAAAAAAAATAAAAAGAAAAAAAAAGGAACTGCACGGATGAAGAAGCCTGGAATAATCAACGCACATATTCGGTTTTGAACCCGAGATCTCATGTTTACAGAGTAGCTTACCATTTGCGCGACCAGGCCAGCTTTGTAGTTTGTGAAGCTCTTTGAATGTAAATGTCATCCTCCCCCCTCCTCTCTGTTCTTTCAGCGAAATTGTTTCAAGTTGACCTGTTTATCTCATGAAGCAATCAGTGAAACCACCTCTGACCTCGACGCTTATGAAAGGGACGTTGGTGCATATGCCTGTTCGATGCGCTCCTCCTCCTCTACCAATACGGATATTATAATGAGTCACGTGCTCCATTTCAGCTCTATTTAATTCGTGTAACCAATTTTAGAAAGCTCCAAAACTCAGCAACAACTCGGCCACAGTTCCCTATTTCTCCCAACCACCTAAATTGCAGGCACTTTTCTGGAAAAAAAAATGTTCTTATACATATTTTTCTATTTTCCACATCCACGAAACCATGATCTCTAAAAAAACACATTAGCTTTGCGTTCGTTGCACATAATCTGGAGAGAACATACTTACGAAATCCGTACGATAAAACTTTTGCATGGCTGTTTGATTTCTATACCTACGAAATCCATTCTGTTCGACAGAAGCGCACCTATGGAAATCGGAACATCCGAATATCTGTTATTCAAAACTGCGGCATCAACGAAAGAAAATGCTTATTGTATACTAGAAGACGCAATAGCTTCATCATTCAGGAAGAAACGGAGCCAGACGCTGTGGACACGGAACGACAAGAATAGCAAATGGTTCGAATAAAAGTTTGATTGGATTAGTGGTTTCTTGCTATTCTTGTAGCTTCATCATTATTCAACGACATTCCCGGGACAAATATGCGAAAAAAAGCACCTTACTAAACACAACATCACAAATGAGGGCGAAACAGTTTGAGGAAACGGACTGCTTAATGTATTCAGCATCTTGCAGAATACTGGATTGACTGTGCTGGGTTAAATAATGGGCCCTTGCTGTTATGGCCCCCCAAGTCTCCCGACCTAACGACTTGCGATTGTTTTTTTTTTTCTATGACGATACCTGAAGGACAATATGTTCGTCACAGGACTTACAACAGTTAAAGTAGCGGATAAGCGACGCGGTCGACTCCATTGCTCACCCGGGAAGCTCTCGGAATGATAATAAAATTTCGAACCGAAACATCTGCTACTGAAGCTTTGTTAAAAAGACTTTTTTTTTTGCGAAATGTTACGAATGCCATGTACCTAACATTCCAAGGCATACCGTTGAACACGTTATTTTACGCTTACAGGTGGCCACCATATTGAGCAGGTTTTGTAATAATTAGACAAATAAATTGTGTAGTTCATTGTGTAAAGCTATAGTACGCCCTCTATTTGACTCCCCCCCCTTTGGGAGGAGTAACCTATCTACCCCTCCCCCTACATAAATCCTGGCTACGCCCATGTTGAGTCTTCTAAATTAACACGCTCCCCATGTTTATCATAATATAATTTAAATTAGAATATTAGTCACGCCCCTTTTTTCCTGTCATTTTTTGGACATTGTTGCAATAAAAACTAAACAATAACAATTCATGTTGGAAATCTAACAGGGACAGATTATAATTATAAATATTTTTAATTTTCTAGTGATATTGTCTTATATATTAACAATGTTTTAAGGGCTGGACGTCATTCTACAAAAGGCGAGGCCAAAGAGAGACAGGCCAGGGCACTCAAAAGTCACATGATCATCGGTGTCCGGCCAACAATTCATCCTTCATTGTCTCCGTCTTAGATTTTAAGATTGTTGCTCGATCTACTCTGGTCATGTGACTTTTAAGTGCCCCGGCCTGTCTTTTTCGTAGGCTACGACAAAAAGCGAGGCCAACGAGACAACAAGGCCTGGGAGCGAAAAAGTCACCTGACAAACTGGATGCTACCAACAACCCAACCTTCATTGTTTCCAACAAAAGGAAAATACACTGATTGTTAAAATACAAGATTGTTTAATTGAAGGTTGGATTGTTGCTAGCACCCAGTCAGGTGACTTTTCGCTTCCAGGCCTTATCTCGTAAGCCTCGACAAAGACCATGATAGGAAAAACGACACCAAAAAGCGTTACGGAAACAGTTTTGCATTGTTGTTTCACGTTTAAGCAACAACTGGCATTGACCATTGTTGTCTGAGAAACAATTTTTATTATAAGCTTTTATTAACTTTGCTGTGTTAGTTGTTTAGGTCAAATCTTGTAATCAATATTAAACCAACTTTCCGACAAGCTAGGGAGCTGCAATTTGACACACTTATGCAGAATCGATGACAATTTATGATAAAGAAAAAAATTTTCAAATCGGTTCATTGGTTCGTGTTCTAATGGTACTAACTCATTACTACGAATTGATTGTTGTAACAATTGGACATTTCGTTATGGCGAGAGTAAATTTGTCTATTGTTTATTGTTGCAAAATTAAGCTGTATTTTTGCCACTAAATAAAACATTATAAAAGCTTGGTTTGATAAAACCTTTTTCCTCTTAACTTGTTTATATCTTTACTACAGAGATATTATGAAATATGTTGAAAGTGTGGTACAGATAGCGCTACTATACTTGTACTTCGCTGTCTTATCTAGCAAATTCGTGTAATGGCCTAACGTTTTGCTTTCAGTGTTGTGAATGAAGGCTAATGAATACTAGTGCATTGGAATAAACTCTCTTCTATTAAAATAAAGATATTTTATTACTCACAATTTAATTCATAATTTATTATTTTGAAACACTGAAGAATCAATTAAATGTTCATTTAGATCTTCTGATGCTTTTTGAAGTCTTCATCTTATTTATAATTTATAGTTTGAAGTGCTTAATTTATTTTTACAGATTCCTTCCTCGCTATAGTTAAGAATAATGATGCAAATAATTTTAATCTTTCGTCATACAAAATACACTAGTTTTGTGATTTTAGATACTGCGAAAAGCTTGCACGTGCCGTGTTTGTGGTCCCACCTTCGATTGTGAGCACAGACGCTAGTAAGGAGGCGCACTTTAAGCATAGACGCAGTGTTGACTTGACATATCGAGACTCGATACCCGTGCTTATATTTCATACTTCAGCCCCCTGTATTCACTATTACCGATGTACATGATTCTGTAGACTCGTCCATTGATAAATAAATAAAACGTTCATATATTGTATAAAATATTTGTTTGTTGTATCTAAAAACATTATCACGATTCAATGCTTCGGACTGCAGATTCGAAACTAAATCACCTTTTTAAATCCCTGCATTTACTGCACATTTGTGCACTAGATTATGACAATGGTCTAGTCCTATAGGTTTTTCCTTTCGAGATAATAATGGCCCTATAACGATTGGTTTTTACAACTGGTTCTTCCTCTTCTATTGTTGCATTGCTGCAACTAAGTTTTCCTTATTTCAACAATATCACACTATTACCACTGAGATGAGACTCACTCGTGGCCATTAAGAATCGTACACTAGTAATTTCCACATTGGCATATAAACTTAGCAATCATTATTGCACTATTAAAAGTGAGCTAAAAATACTGAATGCTAAGGTCGTTCTCAATGAGAAAACTACTAGGGATATCACCCTAACATTTAAATAAAATAATTACGCAGGTTTTCGGACAAGCATTGGATCTTTAAGATGGTTTCAAAAATCGCACTTTAACTGAGCACACGCAATTACTGCACTATTCAATAAAAGCAAATTCGCTCCAGAGAACACTGGAGCACTTTTCATTAAAAAGCCTTTCCTGATCAGGGTGACTCACGGTTCGTATTGAAGAAATCCACTTTCTCTCTCTCTCCCTCTCTCTTTTTTTCCTTTCTTTCTCATGGGGTAAAGAAGTGACTTTCGCTGAACTTCTACCAACTTTATGTAATTAATGTGAAATTCGAGCGCTCACTTTTGCCTCTTCACGGGGGCGAAATGACAAAACGCTGATCACCGTTGCATATGGCGTCGTCGTTACGTGAATGGGAGGGCGGTGGTTTGCAGCGCAATGACGGCCTCCGATGTTATCGCCTTGATTGAAAAAGTGCCATGTTTTTGTGACATAGAGACGAAGAGGAAGTGAAAAAAGAGCCCGTTGACGGTCTTTTTCCTTTTTTTTTTTCCTCTCTCCTCTTTTCCCTTCTTTCCGTTCCCGCGCTACTACTATTGTTGCTGACAAACTTATTTCGCCTCGAACCGGCAACACTTCTTACACGAATCGTAATTGAAAAGCTATTTTCTCTTACCTACCCCCACTTCTCTTTCCCCCTTTCCTTCCCATCGTATTAAAAATAGGAAGGTAAAAAAAAAGCGGTCGCTACACAAAACTAATCCCAGTTTTTGGAGGTTCTTCCTGTCCACGTGATGAACTACGATTCGACATTCTTACAATCGAACGGAAACCCAGAGCCGCATGACGCGTGAATGACGTGTGAAACGTTCCCGCCACCCGCTCCCGCTTTCATTGTCGGGGAGTGCACGTGCGAGGGTTGACGCTCGAAAAGACGGGCGCTGATTGGTGGAACCGCTTTGCGCGCCGTACATTGTTTGCCGCTGAACAATAGAAAGAGAGCTGGTGCAAAAATGGTTTGTTGATTCTTTTTCGTCAAAAGCTGGACAGCTTTTTGGGGGCGGAAAAGAGCCCCCCCCCCTCCCCTACGCACAACGAGGAGAAAACAAGATAAAAACAGGCGCTTCGGGTGGTGGAGGGGGGATGTTTCGACTTTTTTCTCTTCATTTTCTCTCTCTCTTCGAGTTGAGACCTTCTCCGACGGAGCTTTCTTTCCAATGAATCAGCGAACGAGCGAGAGGCTGTTTTAAATGCACGCCGCTCGTAAATTCATTCAAAAAGTTTATCAACAATGAGAATTAAAAAAAAATAGAATTTCAATAGAACGTTCGAGAAATAATCGAACGACTACTAGGAAGCCAATAATGCAGGCGTGACGACAAAAACGTGATTTTTGTGAACTGACAGAAATCTCGTCGCAAGTTACTTTTAGGAGGTTTCCTCTTCCGATGAACTTAGCGCAATCGCCCGGAGGGATAATCAACGAAAGTCTTTGGCCGCCTTCATTTTACTTGAATAATCAACTTAACAAGTTTCAGGCAATCGCTTATCTGAGAAGATCTGTGCATCGCATTCAACTTGGTTAATTTGAAATATAAAAAATAAAACTTAACCTCTAATCCAGAAATTACCTTCTATTTTCGAAGACCATGTCTGCATGCTCATATACTGTCGATTTTTACTGTACAGGGTAAACTAAAACAATAGGGACAAACTTCAGGAGGTGATTCCTCACAAGTAACAAAAACGTTCATATCAACAAGATATGTACGGATATGCATAGTTTCCGTGGAAATGACAATATTGTATGCACGACATCATGTCCCCAAAATAATACAGACAGATTTACTCTTTTGAATGATCGTCGTGCAACGGAGGTACAATGGTCAGGAACAAGCCAAGATGGTCTTCACATGCGGAGAAGCGCTTGTGAATGGTAGAGAGGCCTTACAGATTATACCAGGAAAAGTACCCCGACAGGGAGCACCATCCGAATCACAAATTTTTCAGAGTTTGTGTGAGAAGGGGGTCTTTTGAACACGGAGGGCGGTTTTTTTTAAAATCCCCTTGACTTTTACTTGTAGGGGCACCTCAAAAATTTTGTTTATGCGGAGCCAGTTCATGAGGTGGAGACAATTCACTAGCATGTTTTATTGTCTCCGTAAGAAAAAGAGCAGTCTTCTTAGTATAACCAGTCTTCTTATAAACAATATACAGGGTGTAAATGGACGACGTTTCACAAATTTAAGGATATGTAGAGGATGATGTGGTGAACATTTTTTTATTAATAAACCCATAGTCCCAAACGAAAAGCGACGGAGCCACGGCACGTTTGCTGCTCTGTTTTGCGTCAAGCCATGGAATGGCTGTCTGAATTACTGTGTTGTCACTGCATTGGAATTTCGAGCGTGAAACCTAACGCGCGAACGTATTTCCAATGGAACCGTCCAGCGACCGTTGTATGATTGGTCAGGTGCAGCACTTTTGCTGAAAGGTAGGGTAAAGGCGGGTAAGTTTGCCAGTCATGTAAATTGGCCGCATTACGTATTTTTTTTTTAATTTTAATTTTTAAACCTTTCGAAAAAGCAATAAAGGAAAAGGAACAATAAATTACAATAAACAACAACAATTTACAAATGTTGAATACCAATTTTTGTGGCGATCTGAAATGGGACAGTCCAGTAACAGTTCTGTACGTAATTGGGTACGAAAGTTCTCGCTATTTCCTGCCTCACAGTAAAGTCTATTCCTGAACTCGTACAGCACAAAACGTAGAGCGCAAAAAAACTTTCACCCTTACGGAATGTTCCAAACTAACAACGGGAATTTCGTACCAACCTGATATGCAAGATTATGTGATTGGAAAATTTGCTTTGCATCCGGTACCATTTGAAAATAGCCTGCGAGCTGACAGTCTGCATAAGGCCTACAAGATGCAATGACAGAGGACATCGTAGTAAACTGCCTAGTTCAATGCTTGGCAAACCAGGACATCAAACAAGCTGTGGCTCCGTCGCTTTTCGTTTGGGACTATTAGTTTATTAGTAAAAAATATTCACCACATCATCCTCTACATATCCTTAAATTTGTGAAACGTCGTCCATTTACACCCTGTATACAAGTTCTTTCTGTACAAGAGGCAGAACGCCAGAAACTTAAATGATTGCAACCAAATACAAAAGAACGGAGATTCTAATTCCAAAATAATATTTAATAAACAGCCACAGATGTACTTTTCATGGGCTAAACCTTCATCAGTGTCTAAGAAGGGGCTAGAGAAAGTGAGTAATTTTACAATATGGGAGTACGTAACCAATAACGTCTTACAAGCAACCAATCAGGAAACACAAAATTAGCCAATGACATACATTATGTAACCAATCGGTGATGGGGATAGAGTCATTATTTTTGCAAATGACTATAAGATTTTTTTATTACTGATTTCTATTGATTTAAGGAAACTTGAGTTTCGGTTCTGTAGTGGAGTGAAGAAATTCGACCAATTTAGTGTCATAATTCTGGCCATGGTTTAAGTTTGACCTGGACAAGGTCTCAAACTTGAGATAACTATAGGGTGCCCTTTTAAAATGGAATAGTGGGCAAATGGTGATAGTTATTGCAGTTATTCTTGCACGAGAATAAAGGGTGTGAGGTCAGGTATTTGTCTTAGTACATTTTCTCGTGTTTTGCAGACCTATCTTTTCGGACTGCGCATAATGACATTAGTAACCGGCAGTCCTTTTTTAGGATACCCTGCAATTTAACGTTTTTGATTCAAGAGATATGTTCTTTTATTCTTTTCTGGACGCTTCCAAGCGTTTACTCCCAATAAAATTATCCGCAAATTCCATAAGAAACTTTATAGACTCTCGACATTTGTTCCATTGGAATGACACAGTGCGTCACATATTTATGGAATCAGCCTAATTTATATACCAACTTTATTAAAGCAAAATAAACGTGTGCTTCAGACCTGTACATAACATATGATGCACTAAACAATGAACAAACTTTGTTTCACAATTCAATCCATGTCCTCAATTTGCCTCTTATTCGCTTCAATCCATTCCATTTAGCCGCCACACAGGGGCATTCTATAAATGCATGTCCAGACAGAGTGTGTGAAGTCTTCATGAAAACCAACATGCCCACTATAAAAAACTTACCCGATAGCCTCAACTGTCCATTTTTTGTCCATTTTAACACATTTTTATTAGATATTTTGTGTGCACATGGTGGTTATTCCGAATATGATTCGACTGTTTAGTTATCAAGTGGAACCAAGAATAGTATTATTTCCATGGCCCTGGTTGGTATAGTTGATATTCCCAGTTTCGATATTATAATGTATTATTTCTAAGAAACAAAGTCTCCGAAGTCTCTCCAAGAAGCGACCAGCAGTAGTCTGCTACATTATCTCGTTCCATTTCCCGCTGTATCTCATCTCTATTTCAAAAATATCGTTATCTGATCAAATACGGCTCCAGTGTTTGGAGGGAAGAAATTCTGTTGAGAATGCAAAAAATGAACTTTAAGAGATATACTGCGTTCAGCAACTCTTTCCGAAACTGGCGGAAGTTTGGCAATGGTTCGTTGCTTAAAAATTATTCGTACACATCCCCTACTGCTTTCCAGGCTTTTATTTCTTTGCTATTCAGTTTTTCATTGAAAGCGTAGTATACAAGTAGAGTGTGGATTTCAGGACCAACAAAAATCTATATATTTAAGTTCCAAGGGTGATTCTTTCGACAGTTCGTTGGTGAAAACTACTGCATCTATAAACTTCATTTTGGTCTTAAATGAAAGGTCTTGGTCTGTAGATTTGTCAAATTTAGTTTTTGTGTCCATAATTACTATTACATAGCGTTAATTTACAATTACAAATGCTTACGTAGTCAAATCAAACAATCCTCTCCACAACGATGTCACAATCAACAACTCTGCTACCATCACGGTCTATAGATATTCATGGTCATCGAGCTCCATTGTTAAAATGAAGCTAAAGTTTCTAGCTCCCGGTAGGGCGGAAACTATTGAAAAGTGGCGCTGCATGTACAATCTGCCCAACTGCGCCTGCAGCGCCACCCTATCGGCAGACAGAAACTTTACTTTCGTATTCAGTTTCAATGAAAATCTCTATCGCAGGTTGCAGTCAGGAATAGTGCGATCTATGCGGCACCTGGCGCGATCTGTTTTCCTTAGCTTCTCGAAACAATGGAAAATAGCCGAAGCTCGATGACCATGAATATCTATAGACCGTGCTACCATTGATGATCAACAACAATTACATAAGCAATTAACAGCGATGACAATCAACAATATAGACAAAAACAGATGGAGATGGGTTGATTACCGTCAAATTTTGACGGGATCTATCTAGTTTCTTTTTCTTTTTGCGTCACTCAGGATATTTTCATAGCCCACGAGAAAGACAGGCCTGGGCACTCAAAAGTTACCTGACCAGAGTAGTCTGAGCAACCATCCAACTTTCAGTGTCTCCAACTTGGATTTTAGCAGTCAGTATTTTTTTCGTTTGTTGGAAACAATGAAGCTTGGATTGTTGCTCAGACTACTGTGGTCAGGTGATTTTTGAATGCCCAGGCAATACCGCCTAGAGAGAAAGCCTACTCACGGAAAAATCATACACTGTTACATCACCGTACGGTAGGGACATTTTCGGGCTTATTATTGCTGGAAATATGATTAACAATACACTACCGTAGGTGATGTAACAATGTATGAAGTTTTCGCGCTCAGGCTTTGAGTATAGGTGTGTTGGCCCAGGCCTGTCTTTCTCGTGGGCTACGGGATATTTTTTAGGCTTAATCCAAGATAAAATGATATGCTCAAATTTTCAAAACAAATAAACTTTCATGGCAATAAAATGAGTTTTGCCGGAAATCTATAGGTGATTTTTGAACTTCAGGTTCATGTTCGGTATGCAAAAAAAAAAAAAAAAAAAAAAAATCATACGAAACACGTCCAGAAAGTAAGTTCTGTTTGGTAATACAAAAAAGCCAGTACACACTCAGAAATAAAATTTATTACAAAAAAAAAAACAAACAAACTCCAGACCTTGAACTATTTTGCCACATAGCTTCCACCATTTTGAAGACATTTATCTTAGCGGGCACGAGTTTTTGTATGTCCTCTTCATAAAAAGTTGCCGCCTGTGATGTCAATCACCAATCACGCAGCGATAGATACTTTTACCCCCTCATTGGTGTTGAACTTCTGGCCACCAAGGAACGACTTCATGTGCAAAAAGAGATAAAAGTCGCCCTCTTTGATCGTCTCTGATATTAACACTGACACTTTTGCTGTTTGCATGATAACTTGAAAATGGATTAATTTTTTCAAATTCTGTTTTCAAAAATATGACCTATAAGGTCTTAGCTCAGCTGTATCAACTTTTCAGGCTTTTTCGTGAACAGCACAGTAGCTCTCAATAATTCTAAGTAACAGGGCACTATAAAAGGCGTTGGAAATTTGTCAGTCAATCCACAACATAGACTGATTCAACTATCATTAACTGTACGTTATATTCATTCATGATGGTCACTGAAGTAAGCATACCGAGGAACAAATGTACTTGTATAAGGGAAACTAACCACGGAAAACAACAGATGATTATTATGCAAACTAGTTGGGCATAGGTAAAATCGGCCAGAGGTACGACAAAGATAACGGGATAAAAGAAGCGGTCACTACGTGGGTGACATCACAGGACACGGCCTTTTATGAAGAGCGCCTACAAAATCTCGTGCCCCGCCTTCAAAATGGTGGGAGCTATGTAGAAAAATTGTTCAAGGTATGGAGATTTTTTTGTAATAAACTTTTTTTCCGAGTGTATACTTGCTTTTTTTGTATTACCAAACGGAACTTACTTTCTGGACGTACCTCATAGAACAAAAGGATAAACATTACCTAAATACAGAGGAATATCAGTCCTCATAATGCAACAAACATGTCAGTTTTTCTACAAAGTTTTTATTCGCATATTCATACAGAGAATACCTTGCGCATCCATGGCAAATAAAAACTCTGTCGAAAAGCGGACCTGTTTGCTTGTGTTTTTGATAAAGAAACCACTTTTGTATGAACGGGAGAATTTTGATGCAAAACTGTGTTATTATTTAGTTATTTATATTTAAGAAGATTGTATTGGAATTTATGTCCGAAATATTACAGATAGTTAACTGGCTATTTAATAACTCACTTCAAACAGAATCTTTAAAAACATCAAAGGAACTTATAAAGTCAGTCTCCATGTACAATTTTAATTTAAAATTCGTTTAAGCGTGAAAATGACACGAAGACGCGTTTTCTAAATGAAGGGAATCCGATTTACTGCAACAAGAATATTAATATTAATAATAATAATAATAATAATAATAATAATAATAATAATAAAGCGAGAGACGCCAAAGGGGCGGTTAGATGCGAAATTCCGGTTATTGACGGTGTTCGAGTGCAGCAGTAATAATCGAAGACAGCCGGGGCAATATAAATTTTATAGTTAATATGTCATCACATGCGCATTACACCACAGAAATATTAATTACTACAAAGCGCCAGAGTTGTTCGATGAAATGAAACTGTCAATATCCGAGAAGATTATTTTCATTCTCATTATAATATTGAACCTCGAGCGCCGCCAATGAGCGCCTTTCGTACCACTTTACATAGGTTAAACAATAAAAACAACTGGTCTCCAAAATAAAATAATTCCGCGCCATTTCCTTACTAATTTATCGGCGTTGGTCTCGGGCTGTGGCATTTTAACAAATGCTACTGTAACAGGCGCAAAGGATCGGACGAATTTTGAGCGCTAAAACCGACTGATAAGAATTGCGCATCATCTGAAACAAAAGAGGGAGCAATGGCTATCATCATCAGATGAGAGAGGACTGCACACGTGTGGAACTGAACGAGAGCAGCAGTTCGATGCTTCGTGTAGAAGCCAGAGAGAGAGAGAGAGAGAGAGAGAGAGAGAGAGAAAGAGAGAGAGCGAAGAGAGTGTCTGCGGTTTTACCGCGATGACAGTGACTTAATCTCCGGCAGTCCCCGTCCGGCCGCCAATCGTAATGAATATCGCCACTGCATTACGCTCAATTAAAGCGAGGCCGCTGCTGCTCGACGACAAACGCTGACTCAACCCACCTCCGCATCCGCTCGCTCGAAAATCTCTCGAGCGCTTTCAACCTTTACCTCGTGACACGTGACACTCCAAGCGTTTCCCTCAGTGAAAAAATAGAAAAATAAAAAAAGAACTTCAATAATGGATTCTAGGCAAATACGCTACGCCAGTAACGTCAACGGCATCTCCACTTTTATTTATTTATTTATTATTAAATGGAAGTTGCTTGTAAGAGAACAAATAAGGGGAGGTGGGTAATAAGATTTAAAAAGAGAAAATAAAGCAGCAACTAGAGAGATTTCGTCAATTGATTGGTTATCTTTGCATCGTCCTAAATCCGTTGCCACCATTAACGAAATATTAAAGCAATTTCTAACACATTTACTGTTAAGAAATCATTGTATTCGTGTAATATCAGATCCGTCGAAGTCACGGATAGAGCGCATAAACGTCGGGAAACGTGTGGAAACGAATGCCGCGCAGATGTTCCTTAAGTCTTGGAAATTAGTCACACTCACAAGGGCAAGATTTGGAGAGCATGGAAGGTTGTACATTACAGACAACACCAGCAATACGGCAACGGAAACTGTCATGGAGGATAATGGGTGGAGTGGTTAAAAAAAATGACGCAATTTCCACACGAAGGTTATGCTCCAAGAAATGTGAATAACATGCAGCAATTACAGTGTATTTCGTGAATAAGAATCACATCATCGTATGCGTTCACCCACTTCCTTACGTACTATACGGTAATGCATAAGCTCCACAGGCCTCTACAAGTACCTGGTAGCACTCCTTTGCAATAAGGCGCTTTGAACTTATAATTTTAAGCCAAGAACCTGCTCCAATTTGAAAAACATATTTCGCCACCGATTTTCTGTTGTGAAGAGAATGTATAACGTTTGTGTGTACGCACATCGTGGAGAGGGGAAGATGTGGCCTTGCATCTCAATATAGTTAGGGTCGCACATATCATTCCCCTCCAGCACTACTGTGATCACTATTAAATTTCCAGCCCTGGTATTTTTGCTAAGTCTGATGAAGTTACATTTTCAGGACTGACCTTTATAGCACCCGCAATAGGAAAACATTCGTGTTCTCTTTTTGTAATATCTGTTGGTAGGTCTGATAAAAAATTGAATTACGAAAAGGTAATTTTTACGCAATGAAATATTCCAGCCATATAATTTCTATTTTCTAATACTTTTAGCAGTAGGGCCTTTTCTTCCGAAATTCTGACTGGACAGGGAGTCTCTACCGCCAACCTCAACAAACTTGACGACCGCCTTTTTCCAATGGTAGTCAGGTCGTTCATCTGCCGTCAACGGCTGCGTAATTATACCGCTTTGAAATCGGGTACGGACTTTTGAATTGCTCTGTATCTTGAGAAAAGAAACTTTGAATGTGTTAGAAAAACTCTTTACAGATGTTTGGCGTTCTGTCAATATTGATGGCTGCGCAATGATCGCAGAATATCTAGGGCCGCTAAAGGATGATTCTAAGAACATCGAGATTTTTACAGATGGATGGTACAGTCGAGTCGCATTATTAAGACCACCAGTTAGTCACCAGAATATTCCAGCAAGAACTGCAACTATAGGTATGCTGGAGGGTGTCCACTAGTATCTGGAACCATGCAGATTAAAATCGTCCAATAGATGTTGAAAAAAACATGATCAAGGTTCCGTTGAACTAATATAGCGGTCAAGATGATCCTAAAGGTGTTCGAATGGATATAATTCTGGGGAATCAGGAGGAACGGAAATACTTGGAAGTCTTGCTCGTGCACTTCCACAATTCCCGGACAATTTTAGCCATATGACATATCTTGTTGTCATGTTGGAATGCCCCATCCGTCTCAAGGAAGACAGTCAAAATAGATGGTTGATCCTTATCCGTAACGATGGATAAATTCCAAATCGGGCGAGGGAGTCTATCAGCGATATTAGCGGACCCAGAAAATGCTAAGAAAGCAATAACACTGCCACCATCAGCTTGTGTTCTTCCAACAATGGTTGCAGGCAATT
The DNA here is from genome assembly GCA_023313115.1 of Rhysida immarginata. Taxonomy (NCBI): domain Eukaryota; kingdom Metazoa; phylum Arthropoda; class Chilopoda; order Scolopendromorpha; family Scolopendridae; genus Rhysida; species Rhysida immarginata. Next base: position 25,036,505 of record JAHWFO010057280.1, on the reverse strand, counting down.
CTCTCTGGAAGTTTCCTGCTGAACACGACAACGTCCACCTACGCGATGGAGCGGAAACGGTAACTCATCAGAGAAGGCAACCCTTTGCTAATCACGAGAGGTCCAATTCCTGTTCTGCAATGAAAATTGATGATTATTGTCGTATCCGATAAGACGTTCGATTTCGAACTACCAGCCATAGGATAATCAAGAAGTGTATACTGCGCGGGACATGAAAGTATGGCATATTCTTGGTCATGCTCTGGAAACACTCAAGCTGTTTCTTACAGCGAACCATCGACGTAAAGTGAGGTCGAACCATAGGTAGTTAACGTAACGAATTGCACAGTTTAGCGTTTAATGGCGAATTTCGCATCAGCAATGATAATCGCCGAGAAGAGTCTGAGGCAACGTGGAAATGGAAACGATCCTGTTGTTATTGTTTTCACATCATCGTGGAATATGGTTTGCCGTGCCATCAGCATCACCTTTACTAGTATATGCATAACGGCAGGTTGACTAGGCCTACAGATCATGACATTATTGTAGCACAAGAACTTACGAAATCATCTGAAATTATCTTGCAGCAAGATAACACTCGATACTCAGTACAATAAACTCCGACCGAGACATTAATGTGATTGCTTCTGATGAATGAATTTTATTGTCTTTTCATTCAATAGATGGCAGTCAGTTCGAAGCAAAAGAGGATTCGAAGCTAGCCATCCTTCATATTTTTAGCAGAATGACCAGATACTGCCAAAATTGTCCATATCGCCGAATGCAACAAATCTTTCAAGCGAAATACCGAAATAGTGGCATCAAAGAATTCACAATGGCCCAGAGTTTTTATTTACCAACAAATATTATAATCGATGAAAAATAATAAGACACTTAATATTACTACTACTACTACTACTACTAATAATAATAATAATAATAATAATAATAATAATAATAATAATAATAAATTTGGTGAAACATTTTCATAAAACAGTTTCGATCGTAAATAAATAATCTGGGAGAAGGAAAAAAAGACTTAATGGCTTCCGTGGGGAGGTTAAAGCTGTTGGAAACAGACTTTCCAACGAGACCTACCCCATCGTCACGGCACCTGACGCCAAAAGCCCAGCTTGAAAATAGAAAAGCCGACCAATATGAACGGCCTGAAATAAATTCCAGGCTCCAGGAGGCGCACCTGGTTTATTGCTCAGGCACAAGAGGCAATGAAAAATTTCATCTAATTCTAATAACTCTCTCTTTCTCTCTCTCTCTCTCCAACAAGTCAATAATATGCGCTGAATAAATTTAATGATAAAACGTTTTGCGAAGCGAGCGTTGCGGGACAAGTCGGTTGGCGGCGGTGGTGCTCCGAGGAATAAGGAGAGCAGATCAAAACTGCCGAGAAATGAATTCGGGCGTCCGTATTAAAATGAAAATAAAACATTATTGAATCAGAATTGGCGGGAAAGATTATTGGTCTTTACTTAAGGACGGCTAGATTGATTCCGATTGTATATTTGGAAATTTTCATTAAGCGCAAAACGCTTTAATTAGAGAAAATTCATATCACATTGAAACCAGGACGTTATAGATGAATTTTCTAAATTAAAAAGTGCTTTATAAATAGGCATTAATAAATGTTGTTGTTAGGATATTAAATTTTACTGATTAACAGTTAATTGAAGGTAACTTCCAAAATAAAATTGAAACCGCCCTATATAATGAAACCTGTGAATATTAGACACTTTCTCCCTATATTGGAAAGTTCCATCTATAGATATAATATTAGGAAAGATACAGGGAGATAATGAGAGGCTAGGGTTAAGCAATACTATGAATATTTAATAATTGGCTGACGCGTTTAGAAAGACATTTATCAACAAAGCCGAGCGAAGAATAATCGACATTCGAACAACGGAACGGACATTTTTTGGGTGGTACGGAAGAACCACTCCCACTAAACTCACTCATTCTCAAAATATCTCAGGAAATGCACTATGATAGATGAGAACCCTGATGTACCCAAACAATACGAAAAGGAAAATAAAATTGTCGTAGACGAAAAAAAACTACAAAAATACAGAAACAGAGAATCACAATTTCCAGTTGTCTGGGAAGGAAACTTTGTTAATATCTTTGAAGTTCACACATCTAATGTGCCTCAGGTTCCGATACTTCGTGTGCCGTCTTATGTCCAGCCGAATAACTTAGAATTCCTGCTACCAATTCTTGTTATGAGTCTTCTTTTTCGAAGTCGCTATAAATTGACAAATTCGTCCTAGTTCTTGTATCAAATTGGGCAATTGTCCTCACTGTAACATCTTGAAACGACTGAAGCTCATTCCATATACTTTTGCAGATCGTCGTCCACGCTGGGATGCCGTAGAGCAGGATTGTCTACAGTAGAGTGTATCATTGCTCGGATGAAACAGAAGCACCGCTTCCACAAAACTCACCCTTCCTCAATAGATACCAAAAGAAATACACTGAGATAGGCAAGAGGCTTATACCCAAGAGGTCATCCACAAAATGCAAGTTGAAGTATACCTTGGCCAAGATCCTTTGATTCAAGAAAACGATAGATTCTTAGACAATATTGCGCTGCTTATTGTAGCAACTATTTAGCATGGGTCCATTCGTAAATCAACATGACAATACTCCCATCCACAAATCAAGGCCTATAACCGAAATTGACGTAGAAGAAGACCTTCACAATAGAAGACCCGACCTCATCCAACAGAACGCGTGTAATTTGAGTTAGAACGTTAACTTGTGGCCAACATGAGTGCTTGAATTGTGGAGTGGCACATAATTGCAGCTGTAACTTTCAATATACGAGAGTAGCCACAATTTTTTTCTTCAACAATTATTTATTGAACAAAATGAAACTTATACACACGAAAGAATGATGTTCCTTCTACACTCCTTATTTTTCCACATAATCTCCGTCCTGTTCTATGGGCTTCCTCCAGCGAGACACTAGGGCGTGTATGCCCTGTCGGAACCAATCCTTGTTCTGTTCACGCAGCCATGTCTTTCTTCACTGTGCGAATCACCTCTTCGTCATCCTCAAAATGTCTTCCACGAATGGCATTCTCCAATGGTCCAAACAAGTGAAAGTCTGAGGGCGCTAGGTCAGGGCTGTAGGGTGGATGGGGTAACACTGTCCAACCCTGTTTCGTGATGTGTTCCGACGTCCTCAATGTGGTGTGAGGGCAAGCGTTATCGTGTTGAAGCAAACAATCAGCTGGGTTGTTATGGGGTCCAAGTCGCTGGAAGCGCTTCTTGAGTTTGGTTAATGTGTTCACATACACCTAAGAATTAATGGTACTGCCTCTCGTCATCACATCAATGAGTATGACACCATCACAGTCCCAAAACACAGTGATCATGACCTTACCAGCAGAAGCAGTTGCTTTGAATTTTGTCTTCTGTGGAGAGTGCGGATGACGCCATTCCTTCGACTGTCGTTTTGTTTCGGGCTCAAACTGGTGCAACCAGGTTTCATCAGCTGTCACAATCCGGGACCGGAAAGCTTCCCCCTCAGCTTCAAAACGTTGCAGCAACTCAGAAGAAAAGTTTTTTTCTCAGAGCTTTGTGTTCCTCCGTAAGACAGCGCGGAACCCATCGTGAACACGTTTCGAATAATGGAGTAAAATCTTATGTGGATAGAAATAGTTTATTACTTAACGTTTTTGTGTAATCAAGAGCACAGATGATTTCACCCACACTTCCTTTGCTGATTGACAGCGCCAACTGCCGAGTCGTTTTACGTAGGTCCTGACGAATGCGCACATCAGCACGTTGCATCTTGTCAGGTGTGACAGCCAAGGATGGCCGCCCCGACTGAGGCAAATCTTGGAGCCCGCCGAATACCGCTTTCTGATGGCCTCACCCTCTATGCCCAGCGACTGCTGATGCTCCATAAACTGCACATAAACGTTTGTGAATGTTTTCAACCGTTTCTTGCTCCGCAGTGAGAAATTCAATGACCTGCTTGTAACGTACATCACTTACAGACACCATGTTGTTCCATTGCTGCACGTACGCTATCTGTCGGAAGAAACGGAAGCTTTGCGCGCGCACTCCGAAAACTTCAAAGAATGCATATCTCAAGTTTGGGAACGGAGAAAAAAATTGTGGCGCATTACTGTCTTGGCTACCCTTGTATGTGTGGAAAATCTTCCCAGACGATTAGAGACCGCAATAGCTGCAAAAGGTGACCCGACGTCCTATTAGATTTATAGAATTTCGTTTAAATGTTTAATTTGCAACGCATCCTGATACTTTTGGCTAGGTAGTGTACCTAGCTTATGAAAAGCATAAAAACGACTTTAACAAAAATTAACAGTCATTAGGACCACTTTTTCCCTGGGAAAATTTGCATCCATCAAAGATATCGGCAACAAACAGAGATATTTAAATTGCAGAACCTTACAGATAAGAGCAACTGAAAGAGCTACAAAATATTAAAGAATAACAATCACCCAGCTAATTTATTTTATCGTGGCTGAAAGATACAACCACAAGCAGATGTATATATAAAAATATAAAATTGTTGTTCATAATAATAATAATAATAATAATAATAATAATAAACGGTAACTATGGTTATTTACAGTGTACAAGGCAATCTAAATTCAAATATAAATGAAGCGATTGATTGATGCGAAAGCATTCCCCCTGCGCTATTAACTTCCTTGCATATGAAATTGAACCCGTGACCTCAGATAGTCCACCGATAGCGTTTAGCAGTTCCCAGGACACTCATCGATAACCCATCTACAGTTATACCAATTCATAGGTGAAATACCTAATAACTAACTAGCACGAAAGGGCCGCAGGCACTTAATGATCGACGTCGTTACTAGTTTAAAATCGCTAAAAATTGAATCTGTCCCGGTATTAGGCCAGTTTCGAAGCCACTGTAACCAATAAATATAAATCTGCAACAGCTTCCAATAGCGGGTCGGCACCCCCCCCATTAACAGTAATTCCAAAATTTATGTATAAGATGTCAGATGTTAACGATAGATGGCGGCAACCGTCATATTTCTAAGCAGCAATCCAAGTGCTAATGAGTTGGCCAATTTTCTGAACTTGGCTGTCAACGAGGAAATAGATTGATAGGTTGTGAAAAGCAGAGACGGTTTTGGTGGCCGTAAAACGCTCGTTATCTGCCCTCTATTGACAGTTTCGACCTTAACTTATTCGAAACGTCCGCCGATGCTGTCCCCCCGTCACATCCTCACCAATTGAGAAGAGCATATTTTTGGCGGGAAAAGAAATGCTAAGAGAACGCATTACCAGTTAATCAGTAGACAAGGAAGACATTTCCTGCCATCGTTCGAGCATCCGTTGGTTGTCAGAATGGATGGTTAGGGGTGATGGAAAGAGGAGAAGGAAACCATTTCCTCCATTCCAGTAAATGAAAACAATGCGGTAATTAGAGTTCACAAAAACAGTCGTAACTCTCAGTTCCGTCTCGAGTTCTTATCCCGTATTCTTGGGTAAGGCGCTGAAATGTTTTTGGGCAGATTATCCCATAAATGAGCTTAATGTAGACAAGCAAACAAAGGAGGTCGACGGGAAAAGCCATTTTCTACTTCTCAGTGCTCTTGTCGAATCTTGCTTTTTATTGCTGTTCTCTGTAATAAAATATCTACACTTTGAGTAGTTTTTATTGAATAAATATTTAAGAAAATAACAGTTACAGCGTTTCAAAGTGTTAGGTCGATTGCATCCGTTCTATAAACTACCATGATTTTTATATACATACAGTCTGTTTCCTATTTTAGTGGACAGTTGATAAAACCTTTTAGAAACGCAAAACCCTGATATCTAACAATTTATACGTCTTTAATACAATGTAAATGGTGCTTCTTTACATTTTCAATACTCTGAGAAAGAGCTTTTACATAACAAAAACATAAACGGTGATTCATGAGAATCTACTTGTTTCCTATTTAGTGGACAACATAAATAAAAGAAATGAAATAAACAATACTAATAGGAGAATTTATCCTTAGTATTTAGTGGACCCTCCATTCTGTGTAATAAGTGTGAAAACACGATCCTTCATTGACTTAACAAGCTTTTGAAGGACTTCAGGATCTAAGTTATACATGCTTCAACAATTGATTCTTTCAATGATGAAACACTGCTGTACTGACGTCCATCTTCGTAAACTTTACGCACAATGATACCCCATAAATTCTCGATAGGGTTCATGTCCGGACTTCTCGGTGGCCAGACCATCATGTTGACATTTTTAGATTTCAGCCAGTTGTTTGTTGACATCGAACTGTGGCACGGGGCATTGTCTTGCTGCAGAACCCAAGATGGTCCACAAATGTCTTGTCCATAAGGTAAGGCAGCTTCTTCAAGTAGCTCCTGATATTTCACAGAATTCATTCTAGTGGTAACGAATGCTAGAGGAGTAGTTCCATTAAAGCCAAAACCGCCCCATATCATTACTGAGCCGCCACCATGAACTCTTGTAGAAAATAACTGCTTCTCTTTGCGAATGTCATGCCAGCATGACTGCAACCCATCTGGACCATCCAGATTGAATTTTTATTCATCTGTAAACAACACCTCCATCCATTTGTCATCCCACGTCATATGTTCCTTTGCCCAGTGCAAACGTTGATTCTTATGCTCAGCAGTTAATGGAGGTTTGGCCTGTTTTTTTGTGTACGTCAAGTGTGGTGATGAAGACAAAATCTTCCACACAGTCTTGCGCTTTACTGGAAGCTGCAGATCAGCACATATTTGAGCACACGAGTGGCCAGTTTGAGTTGCTTCACGGATGATGTGTTGTTTGTCACGATTTGTCAACTTTGGCTTCGGACCACGTTTCTTCTGCGCCGATTTTGAACTGCCCACTGTCAGAAACCTACCAATGGTACTCTTAGCTTTGTTCAGCAAAGCAGCAATTTCACGTATTGACTTTCCACTCTCTCGAAATGCCATGATTTTGCCTTTTTCAATATCAGACAGCTTTTCTCGACTTGCCATTATTGAAATAATCTGGAGTTCTCAATATGACTGCATATGAGCTTAAAACAATCAAAGAATGATATTCCTGCCTTCCTGAGAATTGTGTGCTGTTACCTTAACTCTTAAAATGGAACTGTCCACTAAATAGGAAACAAGTAATTTCGTATGCATCAAGTTTTTATAGCCTTATAAGAACAAAATGCACTTTTTAATATGTCAAAATGTAAAGAAGCACTATTTACATTGGTTTGAAGACTTATAAATTGTTAGTTATCAGAGTTTTGCGCTTCTAAAGGGTTTTATTAACTGTCCACTAAAATAGGAAACAAACTGTAGTTATTCAATCAACAAGATCACATGTTAATATTAATCGAATACTAAGTGAAGCAGATAATTAGAGAATTCGTCAAATGATATTTCTAAAATAATTTATAGGGGCTTCCGATATTGTTTAGGATTCCTCGAAGAAATGGAAATAGTACTTACGAGGACGGTTCGATAAGTCCGTTAAAAAATGAAAAAACGGACATGGGGATAAACATGCTTTATTCTTCAACATAAGTCTCATTTGAGGTCTATAGACCTAGATGCTCAATGATGCTCAAGTTTTTTGATCCCATCCATATAGCATGATTTGTCCAGCTCTTCAAAATATGTGGTTGTTTCGGCAATCGTTTGAAGATAATGTTCCCTGCCAGCCATTTTTCATGTTTCTAAACATAGTAGAATGAGGTAGCCAAATCTGAGAGTAGGGGAGATACGAAAAGGACCTAGTAGCGTAAATCAAACAATTCTGCGGATACAACTGCAGAAGAGTGAGCGGATGCGTTGTCGTGATGAAAAGACACTTCGTCAAGTATAATCATTAAACGATCCAGTAAAGACGCATAATACATCCCAGTAATTATTTTGCCTTATTCCAAGAAGTCGAAGAGGATTAGCATCCCACAAGACGGTGGCCATAATCTTTCCTGATGAAAGAACAGATTTCGCTCTCTTTGATGCAGATTTCCCGCTTGCAACTCATTGTTTTCACTGTTCCTTTACGAAACGACGCAAAACTATCTCTGGATGCTTTTGAAACAGCTTCAAAAATCCCTCTATCTTTGCAAGATTTAACGAATTTTATGATGTGTAAATGTTCATGTAAAAATATTATGTACGCGGTCATATGAAAGGTCCTTGCGCTTTCACTGTTTTTTGGTCATGTTTTTATTTTTATTTTTCAATAATTGGTGACCTCAACCAACGCCACCTAAAAAACAAAGCCTGCTTACTGCGTCATCAAACGAGGGCTGACAATCCAATCTTCATTGTTTACAACAAAGGAAAAAAATACTTGTTGTAATCAGTGCTTTTTCGTTTGTTGCAACAATGAAGGTTGGATTGTCAGCCCTCGTTTGGTGACGCAGTCAGGAGGCAGTGAACAGGCCTTGTCTTTTAGGTGGCGTTACCTCAACAGGGCGATCCGTACTTCGAAAGTTGCTAAATCACTTATAAATCGTTCTAGTCGAAAGGTGCAGATACATCATAATGTTTATCAAGCTTAGCTTTGGTTTCCAGAACCATTTTGTCCTTCAAAAAGTAATCGCTACACGTAGTTCTTTCTCTTCCATTCTTCACAAATCACGTCTTAGATCGATTCAAATGAACTCCAAACACAGAGTAATCTAGCTGTGTTTCTAGATGTGTTACTAATCTAGCTAGGAATTTAGCTGGCTGAAACTTAGTGCGTATTTCTCTATCAGTTAACACCAACTAAAAACAGCCACCAGATACTGTGGAGGCAAATGAGGTAGTTAAGGCCAATGGAAAATTGAAGAGCTTTAGATAACGTTGCTCCTAATATTCAGATCCTGTCCAGTAAAGACGGTATTCATTTCGTGAACTGATCACCGAAACTTGTTACTTTGAATAAGGCTACGGTCAACCCATACTATTCTGGAATAAAACTATGAACGTCTGTCCCAAAACTTGTGTAATTCGAATTCTGATCACAACCTAAACACAGTATCCTTTTCATAGGCAGATACGCATCGTCACACAAATTTGTAACCACTGGATTCCATAATTACTGGTTGAAGCTGAAAGAACTTAAAAATGTAGATTTTCTAGATTATTTCATATCGAATTTCCTAACATCAATTTCAGCAAAAATAAATTTCCCTACAGCACCACTGATTTCTTGAAAGACCTCCCCCATTAGACCTTAACCGTTCTATTATGAAACGTAATTTAACAAATTAATCACCAAAAGTACGTGAAAACTAATTTTAAATCATGTAATGTCTCTTGCTTCCACCTGTTGTATTCCTCTTTATGTGCGTCAACATCTATTTCATTTTGCATCCTTTCACATGACACAATCTTTAGACTATTCAACATGTCTATAAACTTTAGGCATAATTGTGACAAACAACATCATCCTACGGCCAAATTCGAATTCGCATGCCGACAGGTTCCATGTCGAGAAATGGAAAGCCTAAGCACAGTCAAGGGAAGGGAATTTGCCATCCCTGAACTGTGGCCTAAGTCCCAGCTCTCTCGGCCACTAGGCCAGCATGTCCTCTTGGGATGCTCACTTTGTAAATAAATACAATTGTTCTGCCAATGCAGATATGTACAAAAGTCATTGTTCAAATGAGATTTAGAGGCCAAGTCTAGAATATGTCGATATGCTTCAAGATGCCGCAATGATCTAGCTTTGATGCAAACAATCAAAATGACATAAAATAACGTTTTTTTCCTAGTCCAATAAACAAATGTTTTCATTTAATTCTGCTGTTTTATTATATGATATGATGTATATAATTAAAAAGAATAAAGTCTCATCAATCGGCCAACAGAGCTCTTATCCACCAACCTTTTTTCAAGCAGTCGCTATCAGCGTGTTAATTCTATTAATACATGCAACAACAACAACAAAAAAAAAATCAGAGTTTTAAAAAACACAAACGTAAGGATTATCATCAAACAAGATCCTCTTTACATGTTTCATACAGATCGTTACGAATTCCGGAAAGCGACTGAGACACGGATGCACCGACGGCTCAATCTCTAATTCGGAGGACGTTGCAGAAGCATTTTTGCAGAGAGTAGCTTGTTTTATCTCCACGTTAAAATCACCAGCAACCGTGTGCCCCTCCCCCTCTCTCTTCCTCTCATCCCCTCCCTACACCTACCATCAACTAACAGTTCGTTGCAAGGGCGATGGGTGGTAAACGCATAGGGAGGGGGGGAGGGTATTTCACTTCTATGGGTAGCTACCGGCAGAGGGCATTAGGCTCGACCAAGAGAAAACATTGCTAATTAATCCCCAGTGCTTGACTTCTCCTTCCCCCTACCACCCTACATTTCCCTTTACCCATCCCACTCCTCAAATGGCTGTTTACTATCGACGGAGAAACGCTTTTGCCTCGGCCGCACACCGATGCTAATTAAGTTTATCTTCGATATTTTCGTGATTATTTTGGGAGGGGAAGAGAAGAAGAATGGAGAGAGGCATCCGAAAGAGGGAGTCACCGGCGCACATCGCCTACCAATGGCCGGCGCCCCCGAGAAATTGTTATCTTAATTGTGAACCTTATTTGCTGATGGTGAGACGTTTCTTTTTATCGGAAGAAAACAAGAAGATTGAAAAGAAAAAAGAAGAGAGTCAGATAGATGGATAGATAAATAAACAGAAGCGCACTGAGTTGGCCGACAATCAGGTAACGGTGATTTTTAGAGACAATGGAGAGAAGAAACGACCGACTAAACCGAGCAGCATTCAAAAAGTTTTACAGAACCATGTAACGCCTCTTAACGTCACTGTAGTACCTCGAGCATGACGTTTGCTGATTTCGCTTCCTCCAATGCGCAATTCTTAATTTCAGAAAAATCATAGCGGTTTCCATTATCTCAAACCTAGACAAGCTTATTTTAAGATGTATAGCAACAACCTTAACAATACGTATGTGCAGTCGACTCTCGGTATAACGAACGGCAAGGAATAGGAATATTCTTCGCTAATCGAGCGTTCTTTATACGGAGGGACAGTTTTCGCACCAGAAATGACACATTTTGTTACTTTTATCAATGTAATGGAACACGTACAATCATTATACGTGTACGTTATATTCTCCATCATGGCATCCTCGTCTTCGAAGAAAAATTTCGTAGAACGGAGACAGTTTTGGAAGATTCTTTGATCAATGAAAATGCATTTTTCTCTTCCCTTGAGAGATTCTATTGCAACGTTTACAACATAAGTGCATATAACCTATTACAATAACCCATTCTAGGCTACCTACCTTCAAATCAACTGAACTTAAATTAAAAGTTAAGCTTAAAATAACAATCGCCTCATGGCAGTAGTGGCTATGGCCAACCGAATTGTCGTTCCAAAAAGTCACTTAAAATTCGTTCATCGGATTTTGGAATTTTTTTTTTGATGCTGAAGAAGTCTTCAATTGGAATTTTTCGTGTATATGCTGCGGTTTTTATTTCAAGATTTGAATGTGTCTTAATTTGCACATTTGGGATGATGAAAAGTGCACCACGGGATAAGGTCACCCACAACTTCCTATTCACTGGATTCATCGAAATAGACATATCTGCTTCGGTTACGAAAATAAAAAAAATGGGGGGAGGCTCATTTTTGTATCCATCCTGTATAAACATTCTGCTCGGGACCACCCGCTCAATTCGTTGTATCGTGAGGTTCGTTATATCAAGATTCGTCATAGTGAGAGTCGATTGTACTTGTACAGCGTTTCTCAGTTGCATTTTGGGAAAGAAAAGTTTGCGTTAAGTAATTTTCTGTTCTACGAAAAATCGAAAAGTCGTCAACAAGTAGTTGAATAATCTACTACTGCGAACTTCAGTTACGGACAATTTAAAGATATTGCTCATAAAACATCTGAAACAAATTTAAACAACTAATCGAGGTTTATTTGAGACTTTATAGCTACAAGCAAATCATTTAAGATAAAATGAAAAATATAAAAGTAAAAAACAAAAAAAAAAAAAAGAAACTTCAGAATATACAAATAAACTGCATTCGTTTTAAGAGGGCTCATTTAAGATAAACAATCAAATGGAGGATTTTTCTATTCTAAGGTCATTCAGGGAATACAGCCGTGTGAGCCACAAGGCCTATAAATAACTACACGGTGTTCATGAGTCGTGAAGTATAGAAAAATTCAGTGTTTTGACTAAACTAAATTCGTTATAACTTATACACAGCTTCCAATTTATACCATTTACCATGTGGAGTTGCACAGAGGTTCTCTAGTCTCTTTAAAGTAAATTCTATGGTCACGTATAACTTTGTCTAAAACGAAAGATGAATATATCAATAATTATCTCGAGCTTAAAATTAATAAAATATACGAAAAACTTTCATTTCTCCCAGTCCCTAGCGATCGTGAGGGACGCCATTTTTCCGGTCCGTTTGGACGTCACAAGGAACGAGTTTCGGAATCACAGTGCTGAAGTTTCCATCAGATTGCGTTTTTACGCATCCAAACAGTGTGAACGCATTCTGCACGGGGAAAACAGGTTAGCGGAAACTTACGATATGCAGAGTAGACATTCGAGACTAGAATCGAAATTACACTTTTGGCGACGAGATTCTCGCGACAGGAAATGGCGTAATTTTTCTAGTCATGTTCCGCTGGTTTCCTCAAGAGCAGGGACAGATAGCAAATTAACATTAATCCAACGCATTTTTCTTAATAAAATATTAGGTGAAATCGAAAAAATTTAATATAAACGTTATTACCCTTGGAAAAAACAAAAGAATAAAAGGGGCTAATTATTACCATGGTATCCGGACAACTGCCCCCTGGATAACCGCCACCCGGACAATTCCCACCTAGGCCAGTTGCCGCCCAAAATGCCTCAGCCAAGCACTCTAATTCAAGAAAATATTTTAATTTAAATTTTGAACGAAGTTTTAAACATAAAAAACCTTGAAATTTGAAATTACATATTTTCAAATCGAGGAAAACCAATCATAAATAGTTTTCAAATAACGATTTTTCAAATAGAGCGTGGGTTTCGCGTTTTTAAAATCATATTTAATAAATATTTAGAAGTTAGCAGCGTTTTTGGCCACTTTTTTCATGTTTAGCATGTCCAAATATATAAAAAACAATTGTTACTTTTTTTTAAAGAATCCATGCATAATCGCTATTGTTGGGTGGAAATTATCCTAGGTGGCAGTTGTCCTAGGTGGCGGTTATCCGGATGGCGGTTGTCCAGGTGGCAATTGTCCTGGAACCCTTTACCATAAAACTTACCTTTAATTATAAACTGCTATGATTCCTATTTGTTTGTGATCTCAGAGACCCTTAAAGCAATTAAAACAAAACTTTATGTAATTTCAGCGTATCGCATAGGGATAATGAGAACAGCCACTGTCAGCAAAAGTTAGCACGTCAATTTTGACCGTGGTCAATTTCGATATGCAAAAAGGGTCAAATGATAGCTTATTCGAAAGGAAGACTAAGAAAATGAAAACTGAAAGAATTATTTAAACTAAGTTTTTATTTTAATTGAATTTGTTATTACATTTAGACGTGCTACAGAATTTAAAGGTTTAAAGATCCAAATCAAATATCAATTAAATATAGCCTGCAGCTGAATTATTATTAGGTAAGCGTTGAGCAATTGGTGACAGCTATTGTTTGTTCAATTGTTAACAGTGACAGACAGCAGCGACTTGAATTCCTTAAGAAATGTTTGTTATCGAGCTTTTCATTTTATGTATTTGCTAGATGTATTACGAGTAACTGCCGTCAAAACTGTTCTAATGAAATTAGAAAACGGAAGTCAACGTGAAAATGAGCAATTTTGCTCTAATGGTGTTTAATGAACAGAAAACCTACGACGGCAGCTATCGACCTGTAACTACGTCTTACGTTATAACGGAGACGCTCTTATGATTTTAAATTCAGCATCTTGCTCTATCCCGATTAATTACCGCTTGTGTTGAAATCTACGTAAGAAACTATTTCCTGCTTTATCTCATCCAATTTCTATTTCTCTCGCAGTCATCTAACAATGTAACAGAAGCCAATGTTTTTTCTAAACATCTAAAGAAGACGAATAAATAAAATACAAAAGAAAAGAAAGAACACATGACTGATATAATGCCGCCAACGATATCAATAAAACGTTTTTTTGTCAAATTAAAGCCCAAATCCAATAGCGTATATGATTATATCATTAATTATGACTTATTATTACAAACACATATCACCCAAAAAAATTTTCACGGAAAGAATGGAGCACTTTAAAACGAACGGACAATGAATTGGAGAATCACTACAGTTGGCAATCTATTTTTAAACGCCGAGTCAATTGACATGTAAAAAAATTAAGTGACACATTTAATTGCCCGAAATTCCTTTTTAATGTGAATTTATTCCAAACGTTGAATAACGGGTTCCATAAAATGTCCACGGGTCCCGAGACGAGCATAATACCCGAAAATCCGTGCGAAAAGCCGCGCCAGCGCTAGAAGAAGGCGAAAGAGCGGGAGTGCGGCCATCGCGACCGACTTTAGGGCCTGTCAAAAGGTGCGGCTGTTAAACAGAAAAGCTGTTAGCAAATTTCCTTCCCATTTTATTTGGAAAAGTGGAAAAAGGAAAAAGGTGGAGCGAAAGGGGGAGGGGGGAGGTTAGAGGGAGTAGAGGGTTGGAGAGGAGGAAGCGAGAACAGGAGGACCAATTAGCGTTTTCTCTTTTCAAAGTGCTTTTGGTAAAATGATCTGTCCATCGAAGGCCACTTTGGCCGACGACGCCTAATGCGATAACTATATAAGGGGGGGGGGGGGAGGTTTGTCCTTCGAGCGTCGGGCCGAGCGAGGGCAGCAGGGTCGGGCCGAGCGCACAGCACCCTGGCGGCAACCGGAGCGAACACACGCGGCGTTAGGGGGAGCCACCTTTAGCCCCCTTCTGCTTCTTCTTCAGCGCCGAACGAAATAGCGCTGGCAAAATGAAACCCAATTAAGCAATATTGCCAGTCCAGGTAGAACAATAATTAGATGGGACCGCCTCCGCGAGATAATTACGCTAATCAACATTGGCAGCAGCAGAAGCAGAAGCAACAGCACCCCCTCCTCAATTCCTTTTATCACGCTCACTCACCCACTCAATAACCCACCGTTCCACCCGGCTCCGTAGAATGGAACAGGTCGCCCCCTTCTTTTCTGCCTATGGGACGAACAGACGACGCTTCCTGTTGCGTGGGCGGATGACGTCCCAGTGCGCACGACCCATTGTCAAAGAGCTCGGAGGGTTCGCAAAAGCCGATAGACCGTCAATGAACGACCAACGACCGAGAGCCAAAATACAAAGTGGGTAGAGGAGATGGGGGGAAAATTCCTTAATTATACACATCGGCGACGCAGTTCTCGTCAAAAATGGGTGTTAACATCTACGACTAGAGGTCGGATCGATTGCTGAAAAATTATTCGGGAGAATTAAACTTAACCAGTTCAATGGAAGGTCGTTCCCCGTATGCAATTTCTTCATTTCTATATATCAACTTTGCGCCTTCTTTGAGGGCTTTAAATTGTTGCCCAGCTTTTCATTTTATCCAGTCTTAACGCTTAAATGTACATTACATTAAGTACAATATCATTGTATGCTCTATAAAGGATTGCGTGCGCTTATTATCTCCCATCTATATTTAGAATAAGCTTAGAGTTGAAAAAAGAACAGGTCCGTGCTGTTGGTATCTTTCTTTTAAACCCCTCTATACCTTGTAAATTACGGATTTGTATTTTAAACCTTTCGAGAGCCAATAAGAATCATGTGATGAGTAAGGCAACCATTTCCGTTGAGTCTGGTACCCGATTGGAGATCCGGTAAGTTATGCATAAAGTTAGTCAAATGAAAACTATTGGAAGCCTATAGCAGCGACCAAGAACAACGCCTGTGCAAGCCAGATGGTAGGTTAATACCATTACCTTCTAGAACTTCAGGCCTGACAACGCTCCGTGACTACGTCATCAATATTAGGTCCAAACTACAGCGCTCCTAGCAGAAGGTAATGTTATCAATGCAGGAATCGTTCCCCCCCCCCCCCCCATTGATATTATTATTTTAAAAAATACTACTTTCAGTTTTATAATATTGTGCAAAATATTCTTAGAGCTATATTGCTCTTGAGTGCATGAAAAATCAGAAGGAAGAAATCACTTTTTTTTATTACCTCCCTGTAATTTGAGTCTAATATTGATGACATAGTCACTGAGCGTTGTGTGGCCTGAAGTTCTGAATGTAATGTTAGTACTCTTAATCAAGAACGGTAACGCCATTGTAGTCGGTCTGGCAGCAGTGAATGTTCGAATATGCAAGATGGGAAGCGTCCAACCAAGAACAAGAAGCAGTCGATCGGATTTTGACGGCAGAAAAGCAGTTGGTAGCCGAAATATACCGCCGAATGTATGCTGATTATGGGGAACTATCAAAGTTAGAGTCACGTTGTGTCATCATTCCGATGAGTATTGCGAAGGTGAATGAGCATGTTCAAGCTAATAGACCATCGCGGAGGATGAGAGCCCGATCCTGACGAATAATTAATTAAGCGTATATATGTGTATATCTTGAAAAAAAAACCCGACAATAATTAGTTCACGAGATGATCATCGGAACGGAAGCATTGTTACTTTTGCTTTGGGATTTAGCAATCTTTATTCGTCATGAACAAATTATTCAGGTATCCCTCAAGAATGAGTACATATTAATTTATTCCTCTAAATTCACATGTTCCTCAAAATCGAACTTGGTTACGTCATGAAATAAGGTTAGTACGCGGTTGCAATAGCGACAAATCTGCTGAAAACTCAGGTACGGGCCGATTTTGAACTTGTCCAATGACTATTTTTTCCCTTTAAAAAAATCAACCTGCTTCTTATAATGTGTAGATTGTGTGACGTCTTCGTTTGTGGTGTTGAGCTTTCGTTGAAGAGAACTAAATTAGTTTCGACTGAATGTCGAGAATTGTACGGGTATGCAAAATGCTGTTATTTTATGGTTTCAGTCGAAATACACCCGCTAGAATTTTGAAATCATCTACCCATGTTAAAGAATAGGAGGAAAATTCCAAATTTCTATATTTGGGAACCGTTGAATTTTATTTTTGGTAATATGCATTTACGAAAAGCTTACAATTGCTGCGTCTTGTTCCATGTCGGATCCCTCAAGTGCGAGGTAAGAAAGAATAAAAATTATTTATTATGTAAAGCGAAAGGCTGCAAACAACTACTATGTTGCAATACCCAAATAATGACCAACAAGATTTAAGCAATCTAAATAATCTTTCATTTGGGTTTTGCTTACAAGGTTGTCAAAGTGGGCTGAATGTTAGTAATCTAGGTTATGTCGAAATTGAATACATAATGTTGTTATAATCAACCTGTACACGAAGATTTTAGAAGCAGGTCCCCAAATCACAATAGTAGATATGTCTTAGGGATCGCAAGATACTTATTTACGTATGTTGTTTAAATTACACCAATGACGTTGGGAACCATTAAGAGAACCTGGATAACGAGGAAGCGAACTATTTTAATGCAAAACAGTTTCTTTTGTTTTATATGCAACGTTATTCTGAAAATGAAAATTTGTTTTCTTGTCAAAATTTCGACTTTCTATTCTCTTATACACAAATTTAGAGTATTCAGATCTACAGTCCTACTAGAACTAACCAACAGTAATTACTCCTTTACCAAAAAAAATCATTTCAAGAACCTGCGTTTCATTCCTTGATAGCGAGCGAAAGATTTCAATCATCTCCGTCGCGCATTTGGCGCAACAAAATGGCGAATCGTAAACTGCATTTGAGTCAATGCCGACGACGTCATATGCGCATGCAATTTTAATTTCCCCTCTCGCTAATCACATTTGAAATAACAATCCAATAAAGAATTCCCTTTCGTGGAAAGAAAATAAGCTTAATTAACATGACGATGACGGTTAGCATCATTCGCTTCATTCCACACTCTCCGCTCGTGATTTCGATTCTCTCTCTCCTGCAGACGTTCGCACTTCTCTACAGTTTCCTCGACTCCAACCACTGTAACCACCATCACCACCACCGCCAGCAACAACTAGCCACTACCACCATCACTATCAACCGTAGTACGGGGTCTCCGTTCACCCGCATGACCCGTCCGTCGTCTTAGGGTCGGGACCAGACGTCACCGAATCGGCCCATCCCTTTCCATTCCACCCCCGCGAGCCCCTGCATCTCATTCCTTTCCCCGTCTGTCGTCGCTCGCGCACAAACCTTCCCTTCTTTTCCTTTCTTTCTTCTTCTTCTTCTTCTTTTCCTTCCTCAGGCCAAGGCACGACGAGCAGAAACGCCGCTGTTATTCTGTTAAACGTGAGCAATAGCACGAGGGAAGCGGAAGGCTTTTAGACGGTATTGAACTACTCTGTCGTCCTAATCTTCTCTTGGAGCCAAATAATGGGAAAGTCGTGTCGGGGGCTAATGCCGCGGATTTACACACGCACACACACACACTCACACTAAAGTAAAAACCCTGTAATGAAGGAAGGCCTTTTTGAAAACAGGGGGGAGCAATTACTATCTGTTTGCTGATTGGTTGGACTATGGCAGGAGAAGAGGGCAACGAGGAGATGGTAGCGTCCACAGGGTGCTTGACACCAGGGATTTCACTGGACAGACGATGGAGAGAATGAAAAAAAAAGGGAAAATGGGAGAAGGAGGAGGGATAGAGAGAAAAAAAAATTGCATTCAAGAAACGATTCAATGGCGGAGGATGAAGGGGCTCCTTCCTCTTCTTTCGTCTTCCACCCACATCCCCGTCCGTAATTTCTAATTAAAATCGATCGATCGATCGATCGTTAATGGCAAATTTACATCTTCATTAACACTTTCATTATACCAATTAATCGTTTGATCTCTTCGTCTTCGCGAAATTGATCTGCTTCGATTAGAACTCGAGACACGAATGGGAGTAAAAGGAAATTTTTTTGTTTGCGTTCTTTTCATTGGAGAAAATTCAAAAAGTAAAAAAAAAAGAATTAACGAAAAATAGATAGCAGAGATAATAATATAATTATCGATAATTTTATTATATTCAAGGAGAAAACTTCATCAATCTTAACCCAACCTTCGGTTCCTTCATGCGCATTACACAACCTCTGTAATACCACGAAAAGAATGAATTCACACATCTTGTAATTATTAAAATAACATTAAGAGACGAATGCATATAAAAAGTCACCAACTTTAAAGTCGAGAGAAAGGGCGGGAAGAAATCACTTGACGTTCAAAACCGGATACGGCTTCAATTAAAAAATGCACGAAATGACGAGAGTAACGGATGCTTCGTCGGCTCCAGATCGAATAAATTTACTCAAGAACTTATAAGACTCACTAACAAATTAATAAATGTTAAGAGCTACTTGAAAATGAATAATTAAAACGCTCATCACTAATTCACGAGTTTCGATTGAGCGACGTACACACGCCATTTCACCTGCAAACGCCCGACAGAAAAAAAGCATTTCCTCTCCCATCCCCACCTCCGTTTCAAACAAGAGTTTCTTGTATATTTATCGGAAAGTTTAAAAATTTAAGGTTCTCAGACCCCATCCCCACACCGATAAGGGTTTCCGAACTGACAGAACAATCAGATATTCGTCGGGATGATGATATATTTAGTAGCAAGCTGGGAAGTGAGAAGTTCAAATTATTATTATTATTATTATTATTGTTTTGGAAAAAACAAACTCTGATCAAGTTCGGAAGCCAAGTCCCAGAGGCAGACTCAAGAGAGAGCCAAGTTCAAGAGGCACAAATGCAGGGAAAAGTTCTAAGGCAACCGTTCTTGAGGATTAAGATTTTTTAAAATTTTACAGTATAAAATTTATACACGTATGGATTATATTCAATGTTGTCAGGCTTTTGTGTATGTGAAATAACCTCAGCGGCAGAAAGAACGAGAGGAATAATGTGCACTCTGTTGCTTCCCACAGGTGTTTTATTTTGTCCGTTTTATTTTGGCGTCAAAATGTAAAATTTATGTATTGTGTTTTCTAAAACGGTGTTCGGGATTTATTCACATCTATGTAAATACTCTATCTTCATGAGCATTTTGCAACTGGATATTTTGTTTCCCTTGATTTGTCATTTCCTGCAAGATTGAATCCTTGATTCTATGCTTTCTGTAGCTTTTCGTGTGAAAGACCTAGTCCCTTCGGTTTTTCCAAAGAGCGTTCACTCAATCAAACGTTCGACGCTGTTCTGCCGTGTGCCTGGTTGAGATCAGAAGGATGTCAAGTGTGGAGTTCCTTTCCGAGCAACGACTGAAATTACTGTATGTTGTAAGTATGCTGTGTGTGCTCTATACGCTGTTCAGATTTATTTTATCAGGCATGCAGATTGCTTCGTGCAATGCAGATGAATCAAGTCTGTTTGAGGTGCAAAGCGATTATGTCAATAAGACCTACCTCCCTCTGAACCTTTCGATGTTTTCTGTGCTTTGATAGCAGTTTTCGAGTTGTCTTTTCAAAGTTCCTCACGATCGGTGTGTAGTGTTTGCTTCTGCGTTTTTAGAATAGTGTCGATGACCTTAATTAAAGTTTTTTAATTTAAAAGTTTTGATCATTGTCTCCAACCAATGAAGATATTATTTAGTAAGTCTGCTCTTTGTGTGTTTCTGCTCCGTAAGCTTGATTTGTTTAAATCCTAGATATCTGTAAAATTCACCATTTTCAGGTTGAAAAGCCCCAATCCTTGAAAACCCTTTTTTCAATGAGAATTAGGCATCTTGTTCCAAACTCGGAAAGCGTTAAAAAGAAAAGTTCTGTGTCTGAACAGAGGTAATATTATATGGGTCTCAAACTGATATCTTCTGATTTCTCTTTTACTATCGGAAATAGCCCTCCAAAGCTAATGAAATGGGCAGGCTTAATTTATAAATCAGTGAAAAAAAATAAGAAGGAACTGTTGCATGGAACTGCCTGTATAGGAAGAGAAAACCTCTCATCCGAGATATAAAACGCCGATACGCATTTCAAAGGCTATGCCTTCATTCTCAACGGCAAAATTGAGACTGACCGTATTAATGCAGTGCCGATGATACTGTTATAAGCAATTTTCGCTCTAGCAATTCGAAATTTAGAAGGAGGACCAAAAAAAAAAAAAAAAAAATCTCGTATTCTATCTTACTCACGACTTTTGTGAAGTTTCTATTTTGGTGAGAACGAGGGTTAAACCCAGTTTTAAAAAAGGGGAAATTATTTTTCTTTTTCAAGGAGGACTATAAATGAAAATAATTGAATGCTATGTTTTGCGAAAAATTTCCGATTTAAAATTCATGAGCACGCATTTCCCCGTCTTTCTCTCTGTTGTCTACAAGTCCAATTGTTGATACCAATGACTTATATTAAAGGTAGATTCCGAATCCTGAGAGATGATCGAAACGAAATTGAAATTGAAACCATAATCGAAAAATTGTTGTTAAAATATAATAAATGCTTAAAATACAAAGTCACACGTGATCGGCATGTGAAAGAATTATTAATCAGCTACCCTCACATGTATTTTGCATCGTCTTCACTCACTTTCGGCCATGACGGTTTTGGGAAACGGAGCTTCCCAATTGGCTTCAAGTATGGCGGCAGTTTTGGGGGTCTATCTTTAATATACGTCATTGGTTGATACAAACTTTGAGAGTTGTTTTTTGTGTAACAGTGTTTTTATCTTCACTGTTGCCCCCCACAGAAACAATCAAATTGGCAAAACAATCTATGACGTCACAAACTGCTCCACGAAAACAAAACTCCTTAGAGATGCAGGGAAAATGAGTTTAATTTTTTTTTTGAGTGTGTGATAAAAACCCCGAAATTAGAATGAAATCTTCCTAGCGCCTCCTACATGGCCAAAAGTATCCACAAAAAAGGTGGTTTCGGAATCTCTCTTACATGGGCCGAGTCTATAAAGGAACACAGACAGAACGTGGATTTTTAGTAATAGTGGATAGTGAGAATCTTGTGGATATCTCCTTCCACAGACATTGGATTAGCCATATCTGCCAACTTTGCTGAGGTTAAAAACAGAGATACAGGTGTACAATTATCATAATCGGTCAAAAATCCAGATTTGAAAAACTGATATTACCAAGTCTGTTATGAAAGCTTTAGAAACAGTTATGTATTTTACAATTGTCACAATAGTTCCAAATAAATTATGCCAAGTTTTCATCACGTGGTTTTCTAAATTAATAAATCATTTTACTTATATTTATAATAGTATTTCAATAAAATTATAACAGGCAACCAATAAAAGAAAGGCATGCGAGTTGACAAAGAAAGTTAAATTAGAATTTCGAAAAGTGCGCGCAGCTTTTGACTTGAAGCAGTTTCCGAAAAATTCATGGAACACGCTCAACATAAAAATTCTCCCTTCGCCGGTTTCGTTTCGCAACACCATTAAACGCAACTCCATGGAAATTCATTTTCATTTAACTAATTTCTTTAACCACCACGTCCACTGTCATCATTATCGTCATCGTCATCAGCGGCGTCGCTACCGCCAATTTGGCTAAATGACTGGGATGAGACATTACGCGTTCTGGAGAACTCAAAGAGAAAGTCCTCGTTGATGGAGTGTCGTAATGCAGTGAGAAGAGATGGGGCGAAGATTGTCACCCGGGCTTGGGAAAGGGAAGGAGGGAAACGAAGGAGGAATTGGAGGGGGGGAGGGGGTGGGCCAATGGGAATGGGCTATGGCACCCGCTGTCATAGTGGGTCGACCTGACGGTGACCCCCTCGGCTTTCGATGCTCCACGTAGTTAACGTCGCTGGCAATCAACGGGGAAGTCCCCCGAATGTGTGTGAGTGGGATCACGCCCTCTCGTCGAGAGGATGGTTAACAACCGGCCGCGCGAGGCCTCACGGGAAAACCCAAACGCCAGATTATACTAACGAACTTAGAAGGGGGCCGAAGGAAAACCGAATAGAAAAGGATTTTGTTCCGTTCGTTACGATCCATCTCCTTCAAAATCCCAACACACACACACGCGCTCTCCTTATTACGACTTATTGCAATGCTCAGTCATCGTTTACAAGACCTCACAAAGGCCTCACAAACATTAACGCCTAGCTATTTGCCTTCCAATAAATCAAG
>JAHWFO010057280.1:24975601-25013356 GCA_023313115.1 Rhysida immarginata | reverse complement strand
ACAATGCATACACCTTTGGTCCGCAGGCCTTCACTCTAGGAGGTGTTAACTAGAAAGACAGGCCTGGTTGTGGGAAAGTCACCTGACCATAAAAGTCCGAGTAACAATGTAACTTCATTGTTTCCATCTTGGTTTTAACAATCAGTATTTTTCGTTTGTTGAAAACAATAAAAGTTTGATTGTTGGTCAGGTGACTTTTCCGCGTCAGGGCCTTGTATTTCTCGTTGGCCTCGAACTTCTGTAATAACACCACCAGGTCAACGCAACAATGTTTTATCTTTTCCATGTTCAGGCCTGGTTGTTTCTAGAAGGCTGTGGTCAATACCACCGGTTTCTGTCTAGGTGGTGTTGGTTGGGTTGGTGAAGCAACGATTATTGCTCGATTGTTAACTATCGTGGCAACAATGATTTTCTTCACTAACTCAACTCGGTGTTAGCATTTTTGACCTCGCTCAATGATTAAGTCATCAACTGAACTTAAATTCCGGAGACCCCTCCAAAACAATGTTACGTGTCCTAATTTATATATTTATTATGCCCAAAGTGCGAGTAATAAATAGAAACTGGGATTACTGGAATATGTGTGCAGAACGGGCCGCTCAACATAGCTCAGTGTGTATCAATATGGTGACTTGTTAGGATGTCACGTATGTAACAATTGTGTACGCGAAATTTCTCTTATTCTACGAATACCTCGTTCAACTGTAGTTGACATAATTATCAAGTAGAAATCTTAAGGAGCAATGTCAGTGAAACTTTCAAGTGGTAGACATAGTAAATGACAGACGAGGTCGTCGAGTGCTACGACGTGAGGCGACGTGTGACACGATGCAATCGGAAAATTTCAGCTGAAACAATTGCTTCCGAAATGGCACTTCAAGTGCCTCCAGTACAATCGCCACTTGCAGGAAATTAAGGATCCTAGGTTTCTATGAGCATGGAGCTGCCGATAGGAAACCTAGCGTACCCACGTTTAGAATGGCGTATAGCTCATCGAATCAGAAACAAAGGAAGCAAGTCTTATGGACAATCAGATGATCGAGTTCGTGTCCCGATGAACGCTTCATGCCTGATTGCGTGGTGGCCACTGAAATTCGGAGAAGTCGGAGGTCATGTATGGATCTTATTTTCATGGTTTGGCTGACCAAGTTATTACAGTAGTAGGAACTAGTACTTGACATTTCGGACAATTCTGGACTTTGTGGCGGTTGTTTGGGACCGGTTCATTCCAGCGAGATGAGTGCAGAAATTATTGAGGAGACAGACGACTACACGCTAGGCACATCGCCCAAAATCTGAAAGGAAAATGTTTCTCGGAGAGTAAGAGGCCTTAATAAAAGCAAAGGGGGATTCAACATCTCGTGAAATCATGGCTGCAGTGCAAAAGGAGTTGAAGAGTGAGTAAAACTACCACGGATATCTGAGCAATTGGTCCATTATGAATAAAGATGGCTAAATGGTAAAAGAAAAAGATGGCAATGGAGGACTCTGGTGATCATTTCATGACCTAATTTTGATTAACAAATTTTGTACGCATTATTGTAACAAGGTTTATTATATAGTAAGGAGAAATACGATGCAGTTTATAATGCTAAGATCCGAGACAGGTTTCATTTTGTACAAATAATAAACGCTGAACTATGCTTATATCTCTTTTAATTAGAATAATTTGCAAACATTTGATATTAACATCTTTTCAGTTAACATGTTCAGATTAGAAAATCCAGTGAATCCTAAATTTTTCTCACTCTTCGCCTCAACCATCTGCATCTAAAATATGATGAAACTAATGAAGGACTACGCCTCTTGCCTATCCAAAGGAGGCCTCGAGTTCAATCGCCATTTATCACTTCCCCGTCTCGTCATACTGTTGTCGTTTAATGTACTTATTGTTATTAGCCGTCGGAGCAATGGAATGGTTTGGTGTAATTGAAGTCGGGCGCCCTCTGCATTTGCGCCGAGAAACGAAAAGGAGGAGGAGAGAAAAGAGAAGGGAAAGGGTAGGTGGTCGTGGTTGATGGTAGAGGAGGGGGGTAGTGAGGAAGAAAGGGAGAATGATGTTGAAGAGATCTAATCAAAGGAGGAACGTGAGCCAATCACCTGCATGACCGCGATCATTTTCATCATTTCGGGGCGAAAAGCCTTTTGGAGGAAGGGGGCCCGAAGGGTTGGTGGCAGGGCCGTCAAAGGTCGCGGCTGTCTCCCCCGGGGGGTGGCGTGTAAGAGAGGCGAGGAGGAGCCCCGTGTGCGAAGGAAGGAAGGAAAGGCCGAACGTTCAGCCCCCCCACCCCCGCCATTGCTTAATCGTTATGGACACTGCGTCGTCTCCAATCGACCAATTAGCGCTGCCATTATGGTTACCCGATGTCCGACCCAATTGCCCAGCGCGGAGCCGTCAGCGCCAGCAACCAGCGCCCCTCGGCCCACCGGACCAACAATGGCACACGTGCTCCACTACAATGCCTTCGAGACTCACTTCACGCTAACCTCGTAAAACTTCTCTTTCTCTCTCTCTGTCGTCGATTTAAAACCATAAAAGGAGATATTTTTTCCCTTTTCTATTGCATTCAATGTGCGGATGGAGATGTATAAACGCGAGTGAAAGAGAGAAATCACATGCTGGAAAGGTGAAAAGATTACAGAACTGTTTAATTGCATGTACGACCGTTTAGTTAGGCCCAAAAGAAACAAAGTTACAAATGCGCGAGCAATTACAGTACAGTGAAACTTGTCCATAACGACCACACACGGGACCGAGCAAATCGAAAAAGCTAAACCAACAAACAATGAAAAACACTAAGTAGGCTGAAAAGAACCAATTGCTGCATATTAATGCAATTGGGAGTCACTTTAAAACCCGATTGATCGGGTTAAGTGGTCATTATAGACAGGTGTTTTATATAGATTTATATGCATAGGGGAACGAAAATGCCGGTTGCTGGTCACTTGAGGTTAGTCGTTACACTAACAGATTTCCCATATAAACATAGGCTGTAAAGCTCAGATGATCGTTAAACACAGCTTTCACTGCAGATTATATTGTACACACTGTATTGAATAAATTTACGTGGAAGTTGTTATAAAATAACGAACGCATTTTTTTGTGTTTGCTATTTATTTTATTGCTCTGTACAGCTTTTTCCACATAAAGGTGCCCATCCCTCTTATTTTTATCCCCTCCCATGCGTGACATCCATTGTGCGGATTCTAATGCCAGTATTTCAAATAAATGTTCATTAAAGGCTTTGAGACAACGGTTGAAGTAGGTCAGCTCCTTCCGAGAGCAAAACAAAATCTTTCTATTTCATTCGGTCGTCTGTGAAGTAACAACCCCCTTTTCTATAAACTGCCCCCCACCCACTTATTACTACTGAGAGTTCGGCGCTCCCTCTCTCCTTCTTCAGGTTCTCGACGAAAATGAGAGCGACGAAGGGTTCATTCGGTGACAAGGCTTTGCTGTTAAGGTGATCGAAAACTCCGCGAGACCTCACCCGAGGTTGAAGGGCAGGGTCCTCGAAGCACCCATCTCTCACTTTCGTCTCTCCCCACCCTTTTTAACAGGCCGCCGTTTTCACTAACCTACTACTCTCTCCCATCTTCGTCTCGACGACGACGACGTCACAATCGACACGCACCTCCTCTTTTAGGGTTCCTTAAAACGAGGGTTTAAAATAAAACGAAAGAAGTGAAAAAATGAAAGGGAGAGAGACAGACGAAATAACGAGATTGGAAACATAATTATGGAGTTAGGGGTCGACCACATTATTGTAATAAATCAAATTCAATTAATAAGTTGGTTGGTTCCCTTCTAATTCATTCCGACTACTGAGTTTTAACATGAAACAGCTAAAACACGAGAGCTATTTAAAGTTTATAGTGTACCCCTAATATTTTAAGGGTCTTTAAGTGGGCTAACCACTTCCATTTTTTTAAGAAATATTTGCCAAGACCATTTCTACAAGATTGTCTTGAATCTAGGTTTGTCGTTTACTCATTACCAAAATTATATTTTGTATGTTCACTCTAGCAACTAAGAATAGGCAGAATATTCAACGCATACAGGAAAACAACATAGCTGGGGGAATTAATTAAAAGCTCAAAAATGGAGACAAGAATGAGCGACGGGGATTTTAAAGATAATTTTCTTCAGAAAAGAGCAGCGCGCGATCGTTGTTGCTTTGACTATCCTGTTCTAATTAGTAATTTGCATGAAATTTTAAATTTCTCCGAAAGTCATTATCTCAATGACCGTTTGTCTGATCATCGTCAATTATTAACGATTCTAAAATTAATTGAAAACTCTAAATTAATTTCTAATCGCTACATTACCATTAACGCCCACGAACGTTATTAATGTCTTACGAATAATTTAACCAAGACACACTTTAAAAATAAACCTGTTTTATGAAGAAGCTTATCATTAAACAATTCTCAAAAGACTCTCAATATACAGACATCCATTTTTTATTTTCAAATTGGTTTTAATACGCACCGAATAATACATGAAATCCACGAAATTTACCACTGAACTGCGGCGAAAGAAAAAAGTAAACTTGGCATTTAGTAACAGTATTTCTCTTTAAACAAAGAATAACAATAATAACAAAATACTGCAATCAGACATTTAAAAGTAAAATCTATGAGATTATCATAGATTATTCTGATAATTCACGGCAAAGAAAAAGTGATAATTCACAATATCATCAATATGGTTGCAATATTGTCGCTAAATTCGAAGTAAATAATTAACGGATTATTGTCGAGTCAATCGTTTTGAGTCAAGCTAAAACCATACAGCATGAACGCAAATTTGACAGGATGACATAATATATAGGGTGCCCCGTAACTAGTGAACAAAAATTTGGTAAGTGGTAGTATGGGTGATTCTAAGCAAAAAACTTCATATGAACATGGGTTCGATCAAATTTTAATGGCATACACACAGTTTTATGTACTCTATTATTACCCCAAGTTTCATCATCCTAGATGTTATACACTGAGTGAGCATATTATTATGACCACCTGACATGTTTATGCAAATGCGCGCACGGACGTCGCCACAATGTTGCTAGCGGGCCGGACCAATGTTGCTAAAAAGGGAAGCTGAGTGTCGTCGACAACAGTAGACGTGTTCCATTCTTCAACTATGGGTAATCGACGCGATTTAACAGCCTTCGAACGCGGGATGATTGTAGGTGCTCGGAGCTATGGAGCGAGTATCAACGAAACAGCAGCATTCGTGGGGTGCTCGAGAGCAGCCGTCGTTAAAGTATTTAAAGACTGGACGGTTAGCCGGAAGACGGGGTCTGAACGTTCGCGTTGTGGCCGCCCGGGGATGGTTGATGATCGGACAGAACGGAGACTGTCACGACTGGTAAAGAATAACAGAAGGGCAACTGTGCATCAAATCACTGCTGACCTTAATCAGGGGTCCTCCAAAACGGTCTCTGAATGCACTGTCCGCCGCACACTGCATCGCATGGGATACGGAATAAATCTCTTACGCCCGTATTCAGCACGTTTTAAACTCGGATTCAAACGTGTTATATTCACCATGCGGTTAAGTCAACTTAAACAAGGTCATGTAACTAATTTTAGTAACGATTAAAGACTTGTTAACCTGTGTCTTCGTGTCTAATTTCGTATACGAATATTGCATAGAGCGCCATTCCATGCTGGTGATGACCTTTTGAACTAATTTTTTTTTTGGTGGGTATGAACTTCCCGTACCCTCTTGTATAATATTATCAAGTATTATAGCTTTTGGTCCAGTAGTTTTTTTTATGGCCATGTCAAAATGTAACTTTATTTATAAAGACCCTGTATATTTGTTTTTCTGTACACGTTGAAAGCACGGTCTATAAATATACATGGTCATCGAGCTCCATTGTTAGAAAGAAGCTAAAGTTTCTAGCTCCCAATAGGGCGGGAACTCTATTGAAAAGTGGCGCTGCATGCACAATCGGCCCAACTGCGCCTGCAGCGCCGCCCTATCGGCAGAGAGAAACTTTACTTTCATTTTCAATAAAAAACTTCTATCACAGGTCACGGTCGGCCCTAGTGCGATCTATGCGGCACCTGGAGCGATCCGTTTTCCTTAGCTTCTCGAAACAAGCTCGATGACCATGAATATCTGTAGACCGTGGTTGAAAGTAAATTTAATTTTAGCACATTGTTGTTACGACATTCTTACCACATTGTTGTTTATCGCCATGGCCATGTTTGGAATGAAATGTGACCGTGACGTCAGGTCATATACGCTTCATAGCTCACGTGAAACTTTGAACCAATGACAGAAGTCGACATAACAATACTTCGTTTTGGGTCTCTAAAGCCTGCAAAATTCCCTGAATCCACCCATCCTCCCGTTGGGCCCTCCGAAGTTCCTCATATGCAACGGGAGCGGAAAGCTCGGCCATTATTGAGCAGCACATCCGCTTATGCTACGGCTTAGCCAAGCTGCCGCCTTAAAATGTTGGTGAATACCAATCAGCTTTAAACAAAGATGAACTTTCAAGCCTGACTTGCAAAAGAGCGAGTTAAGCACTGAAACGTCACATTTCATTCCAAGCTTGGCCTTGGCAACTAAACAACAACGCTCTGGCCGATCTCCTTCACTTGTTTCTGGCAACTTTCGTGCGATAACCGGTAGCGCTTTCGAAAATCAGTCTCATCTAATTGTACAAGGTAGAAATCTTATTTTCTTCTTTGATTCATACGTTTGTGATGAATGAATTTGTTTTTCCAAACGTCTTCCAAAGTACAAATATGATTGCATATCGTCCTCCGTGCTGTTTTTCTGGAGTGGCTGGAGATACACCGCGCATGCACATCAGTTTAAGATCGACTTAAGTGGCCACTTTAAACTCAGTGACTTTTAAGTTGACGTAACTGCATGGTGAATACGGAGTTACGCTTAAACCCGAGTTTAAACTCTTTTTAAGACGTGGTGAATACGGGCGTCAGTGTAACAAATTTCGGCATTTTGTTGGGGAGTAAAGGTTGTCATACGAATATAGGTCATATTCCAATTAAGTACAGAATTACAACAAATTGTAAAAGCAAATACATTTATGTAGTTACCATTAAGAACGCAAAATATATTACAGTATATTAACAATTAGCCTTTTTATATATAAGAGTTGCGACAACTCGGGTACAGATTCTGGGCACCTTGTTGTAACCAATCATTTAAGAGCTCTTTGGCTACAAAATAGCGCCCATGAATAGTTGTCGCAATTCTTATATACTGAGAAACTCTATTCATAATTAGATCGAAACGCTTCTATAGTTAAATTCGGTCAGAACCATATGGCAAACACGAGGCAGCTTAGGCTAGGATTCACTCTTATTTTAATTCCATTTCAATACATATGCACAGATCAATATATAAAGTAACCATGGATGCAAAATTAATAAATACACTTTTGCACATAGAAATTTTAATGCACATTTCGAGGACCAGGTCCTCTTCATCAGCATGATAATGTAGAAACTCCGCGTCATTATGGTTATGAACGAGGCCAACGAGAGACAGCCCAGGGCACTCAAA
Source organism: Rhysida immarginata (assembly GCA_023313115.1). Classification (NCBI taxonomy): domain Eukaryota; kingdom Metazoa; phylum Arthropoda; class Chilopoda; order Scolopendromorpha; family Scolopendridae; genus Rhysida; species Rhysida immarginata. The sequence continues at coordinate 25,005,804 of JAHWFO010057280.1, read as the reverse complement.
AATCACATGATCATCGGGGTCCGGGCAACAATCCATCTTTGTAGGTATCCAGCATTTCCTTTTTCCTCCTTGTATTTCCTTCGGCATGTAATAAATGCATGGTGCTATTGCTACAGAATAGGTAGAGCATCTCTGTGAAAGAATCTGCCGCCTCGGAAAATCCAGGCCGTTCTGAAGACAAAGAGACGAAGCATTATTGTTCAGCACTTTATTCATTGCTTTTTTACTTTATTAACGGGAAAATTTGGATCACTGTAAAGTTAGCAGAAATAGTTCACCTGCTTTTTCAATGTGAAAAAAGCGGATAATGTCCACTACATTTCTAGCATCGCACTTTAAATCGTTAATTATCAGGTTCTTGCACATGAAATGTCGGCTTTCGGGATAAAGAAACTTTTCATAATGATAAACACTACCAGATGATGCTAGGGTTTTGGATAGTAAAGTTAAATATCTCTACTAGAGTAAAGAAATTATTTGACTGCAAGTTTGCGCTGTCATCATACGGACACAATGGAAGTAAGCCAAATTTGGATATTTTTTCTTTTACATGATTAACGCTTGAACACAACAAAGCATTTGGAGATGATACAGTCAATGAACGAATCATGCTTCCAAAAATTACAGTCTGGTGCGAAGACCCTTGAAAATGAATCGCGTGGACACTCGTCTCCGGCCATCGACAGCGAACATTAGTGACCTTAGACGAACTGGAAAAGACAGGGCAGAGAAATTAGGCGTCACTATTCGACGCTTTCAAGCGCTTGGAAAAGTCAAGAAGCTTGATAAATGGGGTTCCCATGAAAGTTGCACAGGAAGTTTGCAGTTTTTTGCTCTCCTGGAACAAAAACGCGCCGGTTTTGAACATATCTCGAAAAATAGATCTTGAATGATGATCGTCGTCGATTTGCACAATGGATAGATGAAGACAAAGCCCCAAAACAACCACTTGAATGCAGCTAGAATTATTTACTATTCGTTCTTGGAATGTGGTGAAAACATTTAGAAGGAAAAAATATTGCATCCAGCTGGATGCAATGCATCAAAAATTATCGTTAAGAGGCCTAGACTGTCATAACAATGCAAGACCACACATGTCAAAAGCAACAGTTCAAAGAATAAATAACTTGCACTAAGAAACTCTTCATCACTCAACGTACTCTTCAGACCTCTCCCCAATCGAGTACCACTTTTAAATATTTGGACCTCTTTTGGCAGATTTAACAATGAAGTAGCCATGAAAACCGCCTTTGAGAAGTTTCTTCAGTCCAGAACGCCGGATCTGTATGAAACTGGTCTAAAGGCCACTGGTATCTCGATGAGAATGTATAGCATCTAATGGTGTTCATTTTGACTAATACGAGATTTGTTAAAAATAACGGACTTTTGCCAAAGCAAAGGAACCATTGCACCGATTGAGTTCCTGTAAGTAGCGCCAAGTAATGGCAACCTTTAGTAACAAAATATATTGTTTGGTGCATCGTTCCAGCTTTGGTGATCTAGCTGCCAAAGTAAAGTCATGCAGTCACCATTCTGCTAAGTCAAGATGGACTGAGCCTATGGTAAATCAAGAGCAAGTTTTGCACCAAGACAATGCACTAAGTCATTCGCATTGGCCAGTTTTTGGCCGCTAAAGACATAGCCTTTCTTCCCAACCCCTCCGTACTCCCTAGATTGTCCCCAGCAGACTTTTTCCTCTTTCCAAAGTTGAAAGCTACTTTAAAAAGACAGCTTTCAAAATGAAGATAAGATTTGAAGTTTCACTATCAAATCCGGCATTTCATGTGCAACAACTTAATAACACCAAAACAGCAGATAAATCGAAATAACGCTGCCAAAGCACCTATTATTACTATTACGTACGACTGTATGTATACCATTTCGCAGGTTGCAAAAGAGGGCTAATAAAGCGGACACAGAAACAAACCTACTCAATGACCTTTTTCTCCAAAATCTTAAAACAATTACCAATGGAAAGGAGCGGAGGGGAAAGGAGATGGTAAGAAAAAAAAAAGAAAAGAAATTGCTTTCTAACAAGTTCGAACATTTTAAATTCTTATGCCGTTTTGAAAATTTCACAAGCGCGTGAAGTTCTTCCATCAGATCGATGCTCAAGTGGAAAAGATCGGAGAGTCCCTCGCCATTAGAGCCAGTTAATCCTTTTCGTCTAGGACAGAGAAAAGTACTCACTTGCCCCAATCCTATTAGAGTAGGAAAACAAGACGGAGAAATGGGAAAGAGAAAGACACACACGCACATACATACAGGAGGGGAACGCAGAAAGAGAAGGGAGAAAACGCTTTACTAATAATGAAATAATAGACTGGGAAAACTGAATTTTCTCATTTTCAGGCCAGGCCACGATAAGTCTATGGGACGACGCATTGTTGATCATCAAACATATTGAAGTTGAACTTGCACCCATGCTTTGAGCTTTCTATTCCATTAGGTTCTCACGAAATATTTATGAGATAAATCTGATGGTTTGGAGCGAACTTAATTTATTGTCAAATACAGTAATGCTCCTGGGCAAAGGAAGAACCAAAATTCTTTCCTTGAACTTTTAAGATTCGAATGTGCGAAGACTCTTGCATAGTTTTAGCAAAGCAACTTGGTTAAAAATGGAATAAATTAATTATTCAACAATACAATATCAGTTCGTTTAGATTTTTAAGGACGAATCCTTTCGTTACCGCCCGTTATTCTACAACCCAGTCTAATGAATTAGAAACATGCCGTGTACGTGTGAAATGTGTGTAAATTTGTTTTAATCCGTTTTTTTTTTATTTTTTAAAAAAATTAGAGATGAAGCGACTGAAGTGTATTTATCGCCTATTGAAGTCGGAGTTGGGTGATTCTAATCACACAGCTTGATGAATGAGAAAAAAGAAGGACCTAACAGATATCGAAAAGGGACCGATTTGTCTAGCTGGAGCCACGGCTTAAACAAACGATTGGATTCTCGAACGGTGCGACATTCAGAGTATTCAACCTTTTGAAAATTCATAGACAGTCTTTGTCTAAAGAGGCAACTGTGGCTGGTCAAAGACATTCAACATGAGCAAGACCGCCCTTGTACATCTACTGTACAACAATTGACAATGATTTCAACCAAGCGGATGCAGATCGGCAGGCAACTCGAGTCATATCAAGACAATTCAAAATTTCTGGTAGCGTTGTCATAATATGGGGGGAGGGTCTAGAAATTTAAGTGTCGACTACTAAGGTCATTTTGCGCCTTTTACTCAAGTTATATCTGTACGCAGCCCGGGACAAACACAAACATCCATGCCCACGGCGGGATTCGAACCCACGGCCAGGCGGAAAGCCTACGCCCTAGCCCTCTCGGCCACCTGGCCGGCGTCATAATATGGAGCTGCTTCTGTTGGTATGGAACAGAAGATATCTTTGGAAGGTCGTTTGCATTCCACGGACTAACGGAACATCGTTGCCGAACAAATCCATCCTGCAACGCTCCATTTTTATCCTGTATGTAGTTCAGTAGTGGTTTAGCGAGCACAAAGATAACTTCCATCATTTACCTCAGATTCCATAGAGAATGTTTGGGACATCCTGGAATCACATTTCCAATAGTAAGATCCTTTTCCAACAAATATGCTAAGAAAACTAAGGAAATGTCTGGTGAACGCCTGCCTTTCATTGACTTACAAGCATTTCAACACCTTATTGAATCTATGCCAACACGAAGCATGATTATGTAAATTTAGCTAACGAAATAGAATTTGCCCTACTAAAAGTCAACGGATGATCGAAACAACCTTCAAGTCATACTGCACAACATAACCGAATGTATGCACCGTATACTTGGTGTAAATCGGCCAAAGGGGGGGGGGGTCTAATAAAATATCAAAGACGTGTTTCTAATTCATTTGCCTGTGTGCATACATCTTTTTGTGTTACTATAAAAGGTTATCTTTCAGCTTAAGACCCTTCAATTTACAAATGGTCCTCTTCATAAGCTTCTTACGAAAAAATTTCAAATTATGAACAATGTTGGTATAAGAAAAAGTTTATTATGCGTTTTCTGAAATGGTTTTGTTTGGGGGTAGTGTCGAAACATCGATGACAAAATCGATTTCGTGGAGGGATTGTCGTCTCGATCGTTTCGGCAGCTTGGTTCGATTCGGTTTTATAGCTTAGAAGTTTAAGAAGAAAGAGGAGGTTCGTAAATTCAAATGCATAGATCGATGGACTATTGAAAAGTCTATAATCGATTACTGTTTCTGCCCTTAAAAAAGAAAGCCTAACAAGTGTTGGCGCTTTCCACTTTTCCCCCTCCTTTTCGGAGCCTGTGTCTTAAACCGAGTTTCAAGTGTACCTTCAGAGCCATTAAAATCGATTAGGAACGCGTTTTTTATTATTATCGAGATTGAATACTTATGGGTAGCGGTTATCTCCACTATAACAATCTGGTAATTCTTCTGAGATTTCTCTTTCGTATTTGAAAAAACTGCGCTCGTTAAAAGGTGCATTAAGAATATCTTTCTAAGAAGTAACGAGGGTTTACAGTATGACGCAAACAGCCGGGCAATTAGACCCTCGTTTCCTCTTCTATCTCTCACCGTCGGTAAAAGAACAACAAGGGCTGGGGCTGATAATCACGAAAAGCATTGTCTTGTCCTGGGAAGATTCAATTATTGTAATAATGAAGGTCTCTCTCTCTCTCGCTCTCTTTTTTTTCTCTTCCTCCTCTCCTTCCTCCTCAGCCTTCTCTTCCAAAGTGCACTTTCTAATCGATGCCAAGTTTGGTTGATTGGCCATTGACAGCGAGCAAATAATAGCTTTGGGGAGGCGGGAGTGGAGAGAGATTTAACTCCGTTTATGAAGCAAAGCAATTTAGCTTTTATCACTTTGGATGCAATTTTCTATCATTTGCATTGATTAAAACGAAAGATCGAACCGACTCGGTTGCTTTGCTTTAATGACCACCGAGCTACAGGAATCGCCGGACTCTGCTCATACACCATCGTCGTTAATGAAACCTTTATTATATAGTATTAACAGCTGCACTGCGAAAATTGGTCGAACCCCATTAAGGTGCTTACAACTCGTTAACTCAGCGAAGTTGTTTGTAACTTCTTAAGACTCTAACGAGGATGAAAATATTGCTCCATAGCTCAGACTCGATTACAAATGGCGAACGCACCGTCACTTCAGCAGGTGAGAATATTCAAAAAAATTCTATATTTTTGAAAAACGAATTCACTGTCCTGCCAAAAATATCCGGACACCCCTCTACAGGTATCCTATATGATGAGGCAATCAGTAACATGTCGGACCACCCTTTGCTTTTATTTCCTGCAACACAACGACGAAGACTGTCGACAAGTTTTTTTTACATTCCCTTGATGGGACACATTGCCATTCGGTTCCCTTTAAACGATCCAGTAATTGATAAGGCTTAGTGAATACATTCGGACTCTAAGTGGGCCATGGGAGCAGCTTTATGTCACAGCACACTTTTTTGAACGAATAGTATGAGCAAAGTCTTGCTGGAAGAAGCAGTCGGGTGCTTTGCCAAGAAATTCTACCATCGCTCCAGGAAAGTGAATTGTCAACATCTCTTGGGGAATTAATTGCATATCAAAACCAGTCATAAGCTCCACGTCTTCTGCACTGCATGCGGCCCACACATGACTCCCACCACCAGAGTATTTCAATGTGAGCACTAGGCACTGTCGATTATATTTCTCCATCATATCACAAACTTTGCCCACGTCATCACTAATCCAATGGTGATGCTTCTTACACCTACAAATGAAAAAGCCCATTTCATGAAGGACACGTTGCACTGTAAGAACTGATGGATTATGAGCTAAAGTCGATGAGTGGACGTCTGGGCCCTTGTGCAAAAGCAAAAGAGATGTCCTGAAGTGTGCTTTTGCGATTCTTGGGTCGATAACTATAAACCCTTGGTGTCATTAATGATTCAAAGCTTTGCTGGACATATGCACTGAACGTTATTGCACCTTTCTGTTCGTACTTTTGCACATCATCATGCACAGTGAATCTAGGATGCCCGATCAAAACACAGATTTTGCCAATTGACTTTCCACCAACGTGACGCCCAATGATAGCTCCTCCCTCCAACAATTCACGGCTTTTCGACATGACTTTAAATTTCTTTGACATCAAAAGTGAAGAAGTGCATCATGGGAACTTAAATCACAATAAAATAGGAGTTTGTAGACTTTTGACATGGCAGTGTACATTCTTGAGTTTCAACTATAAAATCGAAATAGATATCCGATGTGCGTGATAGCAGAGATTAAAAATTAATAAATTAAGGAGATACGACTGCCGTGTATGTCTCTTAAAAAGATGTATATAAGCCATTCCCTTTTTTCAAGAAAAGATAGGAAGTGGAGAAACTTACCTCGCCATTGCTGATGTCTCAAATCCAAGAAGATCCTACGATAACCGGGAGCTGTGAAAGCTCCCAAGCTTACTTAAACGTATTAGTTCATAAGACTCAAGAAAGGAATTACTATTATAGAGTATATTAAAGTATATTCCAGCTTTACAGCTTATAAGACAAGGGTCTTATCTATCGACTCCTTATGGCAAAACCTCCGCAGATAGAACGGGAATGTCAAATTCAAGGCAAGGCTCCTGTGATATGCAAATGCTGAAAAAACAGGTTTCGGGTTAGAGGGGACCGGTTTCCAGATAGATCCCAACAATTTCATTGAAGTTCAAAAGCTAAATCACCCGAAATAAACAGCGTATTCTTACTATCGGCGTAGTATCTGCTAGCTTGGACTTCCTCACTTACTCGCGTTTGCAAAGGAGCAGTTGGCTGGCCCTCGACTCTCTCAATTCGCAGCTAACAAATGTGGATGGGAACTCAACTGCTGTCTCTCGCTTTCCTAGTGAGATTCAGGAATGTTAGTTTTAACGCCATGTTATGCTGGATTGTTGAGCTGCATGCTTGGTCTCAACCCAAGGTGGCAGCACAAATCGTGATCGACAGGACAGATAACACGAACACATTCAAAAATTAACCCCAGCCACTACGTACTTGATGCTAATTGCCTGTCCACTGACACAGGAAACTGGCAACGACATTGCATCAAATTTTGTTTTAAAAATCGCTAAAACTGCAACGGAGTGTCATGAATTGCTAAAACAAGCATTCGACAATGATGATTTCGAATGGTTCAAGCGCGCGCACAGTACACATCGTGCAGCAATTCGTGACGTCATCACATCACAGTGGGAAGAGTACACATATTTCGACACAGGTTTCAGTTATTTCTTAATAATTGGAAAGTGCAAGGAGAAAGGTCTCCTCATAAATAAAGGTACCACCAATAAACAAACACATTCAACCTCAAGACAGGGGTCGTAGTAAAAAACGAACCAGAACCAGAATCCAGCCTACACGTAATACAGTCAACCTGAGGATAGTTTGAGCTTTGGCGTCCTTAGAAAATCTACCTACGCAAAGTCGCTTGGTCAAGAAGCTGAAAAGATCTCAAAGAAATTTCGGACGCACCATTCCAGAAAACCTGAAACTGCAATGTCGGTATAATGATCGTCTGACAGAAAGGCACATCCCCGAACACTTCACCAACAGCAGAAAGCTTAACTAATGGAACCTTGCACATGACAGATGGCCTTAGATGAAGATTTGGTATACCCGATGACATCAATAAGCTGGGAGCATTTACCGCCTAGTTGGGTATTACCGTCACAAAGATGGCAATGGACGGGCGAAGCTTCATCAAAACCAATACGAGTAGTTTTCCAAAGGGTTGCAGTTGCAATGGTAAGCTCAGGTTGCATAAGGTGGCTACTAAGGTTAACGTCAACTCAGCCTACTACCCAATATTTACCATCAATAAATTCTCCGCTCATCGAGTACTTATCCAAAGAAAGAGGAACCGGAGTCAAAGTGATCCCATTTTTATCCATCCTGGTTAAGTCTCCATCATTAGACTTTTGTGGTTTTGGACTCCTTAAAAGAGAGCTTGGGAACGTCGATCTGCAACGCTGAGAGGCCTATGGAAAGAGTGCGAAGAAATGTGGATCAACATCCCCAATGCAATGCTTCGCAGAAGTTTGTTTCAATGAAAACTGCGATATTGGGCCGTCATCCATAACAGGGAACAACATATTGAACACAACAGATGGAGGAACGGTCAAAATCGTTCAATTTTAACAGCCTCAACCCTCTGTAAAAGCAGAATGAATTTATTAAGGTATTTGTGTAATCGCCTAGGACGCCCGATTCAAGGAACTGGGGTCGAAACGACGTCAGTGACGAATAGTCCCAGGAGCTGATGACGTCATCCGTGAAGCGAAACATGGTAAAAGCGGGAAAAAAAGAAGTTGGTTTGGAGGGAAAAGGGAATAAAAGAAAGAAGGAGAGAGAGAGTGGCAGGGGTAAAAATCGAAAGAAAGTGATGATCCAGAGGGAGAAAAGGACGAGAGGCTGTGCGGTGGGTGGATGGGTGGGTGGGTCGACGCCGAAGGGTCACTCCGACTGAAACTGGCGGGATTTGCTAAGTGAGGCGTCCATTAAGAAAATGAGGGTTGAAAGCTTTTAGGGAAAAAGGCATCGGAGGCTTTCCGTCTTTTTCTCTCTTTTCCTCTGATCGACTCCATGGCAACGCCTAATGAAAGTCCACCCTCCGTATAACGAAGTGACACGGATTGAGTGCGTGGGAGGCGTGGGGTGTTTCTCTCCGACAGATCAATGACGGGCCTACTAAGAGGGAACCCTCCTCTGACGACTCCTGTCACCAAACAAAAGGGATGATGGGAAAAGGAGGAGGGAGGGAAAATATCACGAAAAACGAAATGGTCGAAACGAGGAATGAGATGGAGAAAAGAGGAGCCACGAAAGATGAGATGAACTTTTAAAAAAATCCCTTATTCGAAGAAAAAAAAAATAGTGAAAGCCACCAAAGCATTAAAGCACAGCAGTGGGTTACATAGGAAACAAAAGGAACGAAAGGGGGGAGAAGCCGACCGCAAGCTAAATACATTACGGAAAACGGGGAAAAAAGAAAACCCTTAGAAAATCTAACTTGAAGCCTTTTCGTGTTCTCCTTTTCAATTAAAAAATGAGGGACCCTTTTCCAATAAAATTTATTCGTTTTAAATAAATTTTAAAAAAAAATACAGCCCTCAATACAAAACGGTTTTTAATCTCAGTGATACCTTCGTATTAATTGAAAAACTTTATGATCAAAATAATTCGTAAGATTCATTCTGGCATCGAATTTCCGGGCGCACTTACAAAATCAATGTTACGGGTCCTATTTTACATTTCTACAATGTCTAAGGGCAACATAAATAGAAACATGCCTTATTGTACTCATTTATGATAAGTATTCGTGTAATAGTATAGATTGCCCAACAAAGCTCAGTGGTACCATGATGTCACCTATGCAACAAGTCGGTACGCGAGATTTCTCTCGTTCTGTAAATACCTCGTTCAACTCTAAGTGACGTCATTGTTAAAGTGGCAATCTCAAGGAGAAATGTTAGTGAAACCGCCAAACGGTAAACCATAATGAATGACAGAGTCGAGTGCTGGCGCGCGTGACATGATGCAATCGGAAGTCTTCAGCTGAACAATTGATACAGAGTTCCGAAGCGCCACTTCGAGTACCTCTAATGCCATCACCATTTGCCGGGAACTGAGTACCCTAGGTTTACACACATTTTATAAGTACTGCTGCTTATAAGCCTTACATCTGCAGAATCAATGTGAAGCGACTTTCAGAATGCTGTATAACTCAACAAAACTGGACTATGGAATAATGGAAACAGTCTCATGGAGCAAAGAATGTCGATACACACTTATTTGGTCGGGTTGGTTCTGGCGAACGCCCGGAGAACGCTGCATGCTTGGACTGGGCCAATTTATTCCAGTAGGAGGAACCATGGCTACTGATGAATCCAATGAACGATTAAATAATTGGATATAGACAAGTAAACTCTTGGGTGTATTTATTTATTTTTCTGTAATTCTATCTCCTCCTAGACGGTTTGAGATAGCGACTTGAAATTTTCAGGGCAGGCTTATCAATAAAGGACCTGCTCCATCGCCAAAAATCAGCCCCCTACGACCCCCCCCTTTCCCACTTTTTGGGGTTTTCATTTAAAATTATCTGCTTTTGCTTTGTAATTCCCCTCAACAGATGGCACGGGCGGGCGAAGCCGCGGGTAACAACTAGTGGACAAGTAACATCCAACATTTTTTCCCCTTGAAGTTTATGAAAAAATAACAAGGAAAAGTTGTGTGGAATTGCCTGTATAGGAAGGAAAAGTCTCTTGTCAAAAAAAAACAAAACAAAAAACATCCGAGATATGAAACGCCGGATACCTATTTCGAAGGCTATGCCTTCATTCTCAACGGCAAGAGTAGTAACATAGAAAGTTGAAAATTGGATTGTGCATTACGACTGTGCTACATATCTATTTATTTTGGTTTGGATTGGTCCATTCGGGTCAGATTTAGAGACGTCTATCCAGTTAATATGGTATAAAAGTATGTAAAGGATTGAAATTCGATATGAAGCTTCCTCTGGGCAAGATCTTCATTACTACGATGTTTGAGCCGGATTGTTCCAATGGGCCAACGTCATCACAGAGAACCACTGCTGGACCGAATCACTACATGCTATGAAAAATAGGTCCTCTAGAATAATATTCATCGCTTCTACTAATGGTTATAACGAAGAACCTTCTAGAGAAATCCCAAACAGGACCTACACTCAAAGAAAACGTTGCTGACTATTTTTGCCTTATGGCCCTGTGGCCTACGTGGGCCGGGGTTCAACCCGAAATCAACTACATATATTGTAAGTAAAGCAAAACCCAATGGCAGATCAGAAGTTCGCAGCGTTTACTTACACCGGCCCGGAAATAACCAGGATTTCCAACGTACTCCGAAACAGAGGTGTAAAAATAGCATTCAGGACAACGTAAATTGACACTGAACCCGACAAGACGACGACTGGACTCGGACGACGCTTTTTCAGCCAGTGGAGTCTACAAGCTCACTTGTCCCACATGTGGATGTTCTTACGTCGGATCAACGAAGAGGTCATTTAGGGAACGCTTCAACGAACATCGCAGAGCGTGGATCAACGCCTTTGCGGACCACCTTATTAGCAAAAAGCACCAGTTCGGATCTATGCAGGAGGTCATGATTGTTCTAAAATTCGAACAAGACCATAGGAAGATTTAGACATTCGAGGCACTGGAGATCAGAAAACGTGTGAAGACTGACAGTGACAGGATCCTGAACAATCAAACGAACTTTGAACGTAACCCGGTCCTCGACGCCGAGAACAGCATTATTAACAGGGGTAAATGAATCACAGGCCGTTCCCGTACACAAAACCCTTGAACCTGCATATAAGAGCTTCTGTTTATAAGAGCTAATTATTGAATTTGTTTTCCTTTTGTAGTCTAATTATTGTGATTTTTTTTCATTGTTCTTGTATTCTATTTTTTACCTCATTTGTTCATCCAAAAATACTGTAATCTACCTCGTAGCCCACCAATCAACAAGAACCAAAGTTCGGTGGAGGGAGCTGACTTGGTCGTAGTCGTTCCCTGCCCTGATGATGAGATTATCTCGAAACGCGTAGGTTCATTATTAAACACTACCATTTTGCTATTCCAAGATTTTCTTTATTGTGTTTGTGTTCATAGCAAAATAGACCAATATGCAACTACTGGAAATGCAAGACTTTTTCACTATCCAAAACCAAAGAGTTCTACCAAAGACATGGCATTTACACATCACCCACCCGTTGGAGACATGTTCTGGGAATAAACTGAATAAAGTTATGCGAATGCAAATATATCACTGAAAATACGCAAGAGCTTGATAAATAATAAAATAAATTTCAGGAAATGTATAAGGATAATTTTTGTTCTTGATCTATATAGTCTTTAATTGTAGTTATAATTTTAAATCAGAGCATGAAGTAGGAGTACTTATTTTTCAAACCCGCTTATCAGTTAGGGTCGCGGGGGCAAGAGTCCTATGGAGGATCTCCAGCGCTAACGATCTTCCCCCATCAGGCGCATGTCCTCAATGTTAATACCCAAGCGACTCGAACCCAGATTCTCCATGTAGTCTAGCCACCTGGTTCTTGGTCTCTAATCCATTGGCTTGGAAATAGCAACTACCTAGGAAGACCAGTTTGCGGCATCGGTATCACGTAGCCATACAGACGCAACAGAGACCTCTCAATGCGGAGAAGTAGTGGCTCAAAACCTAAAGACTCCCTCACTGTGCTGCTGCGCACTCTATCTTGCTTATTTAGAATTAGGAAAATTAGATTATCAAATGTTTTTAATCATAATCGTAGTCGCTGAGTTCTAACGACGTAGTTTCAATTTCGAATAATCGGCTGTCTAAAAGCCAAAAAAACAGAAACGCCGGATTGGGAACGGCTCCAACCGTACCATGCGACTTGTTGGCGACCGATCGGAGTTTATGGAAGCACCATAACACTCTACTCAATCCGTACATACAAAATGTTTATGAACGAAGCATCGCCGATAGAGACAGGAGCCAAGAATTTTGGTAAATTCTGAGTATTATTTTCGAAGTAGCCCACAGCTGAATTGATGGCAGAACCAATGATTTTGGGAACACCACGATTACCAGATAATACGAGAACCCCCGAGAGAACATATACATATTTGTCAACGAAGCATTTCAACGGGCGATATATTCACTTAACAAGCGCATAATTGTCACAAAGGTTTGTTTCCTCCTCCGCAAAGAGAGACAAAGTGACTTGAGCCACACCGTCCCGCGGGTTTCTAACGTTGGGTGATTTTTTTTTTTACGAGTTATTTCCCGCCTCCGTCTTCTCCTCCTCTATTTTTATTTCTTTCTGATGGGATTAAGCGAGGGGTGGTTGGACTGGTGCTCCGTCGGTGGAAACCAATGGAAGCCGCGGCGCTTCATTAAGCGGGATTTATGTCTGAAAAGAAGCCGGGCTTCTCGTGTGAACCGGTTGCCATAGCGACGGATCGGACGTACCCGGAAAGTGACGGCAGGTGACATCATCAATTAACAGTGGGCCAACCGAAGGAGGGGCGCAATTTGTTTCCACGGGACGAGTCGATTGGAACCCACCGGCAGGAGGACGACGAAATATCGAGTCGCAGCTGCTATCATGTGATTGCATGCGCTGACATCATTAGGTAATTGAGATGAAAATCTTTTTGCTTATATCATAGTCTAGTATTAAGAGAACGGGGAGGGGATAAAGAGAATATCCCCCATACAGAAAGAGAGAGAGAAGCGACAGCTGCAAGTTATTAAGACAACAGGGAATTTGAATCTCGGCAAAGTCACTTAAAATGAGCTCTCTCTCTCTAAATGTTACTCCAAAATTCACAACACTCCTATCGAGCGCACAAAAGGTTTCATTACGCACCTTATTAAGTGGTATAGGCACCTACATCGAACCAAAGAAAGTTATATAATAATATAACAATAATAATGGCCTGTGTTGCTCTAAACGACAGTTATCGTGGCAGTCCATCCACTGTTAAAAGAATCGTGGCAGCCGTCTACTGCCATCGATGATTGTTAACGTTGCGCTTCTCGCCTTTTGCACCGGCGACCACTCGACAACAATGAGCTTTTCGCGCACCATAAAGCTCTCGCCCCGAACAAAGGCCGGGGTCACCACGGCAACGGACAAAACGCCACCGTCCGGGGGGACGTCAATAACCCGAGTGCGACGACAACCACACATACACTTGTCAATTGAATATCAACCTCCCTCTCCGAAAAAAATAGGTGGCTTCGCTCGTTCGCACTTTTTTTCCTTCCCTTCTTTACACCATTTACACACAGTTCAAAGTCGTCTATTTCGTCAAGATACGTTTCTCCCTCACCTCGGCGACATGGGGTAGGGGAAGCCTCGACAAGACGACAGCCATCGCGGCAGTTCTTTAACACAAGAAGTTATGGATTCGGAAGTTCAAAAGGAGCTATCAAAAGAGTTTCTTCTTATTTATTTCACACATTTTCAGCCCGGTTCTTTATTCTCCTATCTAAAATCGCACTTCCACGTTTTCAGTTGTCAAAGCAAAGGCATTGGGTCTTCTACTCTACATTGAAAAATATTATAAATTTTAATAAGCTTCTCAAGCTCAATATAGCTCAATCTATAGTTTAAAACTTTTAAGAAATTAACATAATTACTTCTGTGAAAGATATGTAAATGTGTTTTAATCCGTTTTTATGCAAAAAAGTTTCAGGTTATATGATTAAAAATGAACTTAGTTTTTAAAAAGGAGTTGTTCGAATCTAATCTTAGACGGGAAAAAAGACCTAAGTGACTTCGAAAAGGGACTTATTTGTTGGTGTTGCCTAGCTCGAGCCGCAATCAAGAAGCTGATTGGATTCCCGAAAAATGCGATTTCGGAGTTTTCACCCGTTGGACAAAATGATCCAGAGTCTGCCAAAAAGAGGTAACTTTCATGAGTAAATCATGAGCGAGACCACCGTCGTTTAAAACCGGAACATCCACTGTGCAACAATTGACTTTAACCAATATTTGGCAAAACCATGTGCCCAGAATTGAAGCAGATTCAAATCAGCAGTCGCATGCCTATACAGAAACATCCGATTTCTGGAAAAAAGAAAAAAATAAAGAAAAAAACAACACCACCACCATCACCACCACCACCCAGGAAAGTTCATCGACAGTGGTCTCTGCAATCTCGTGATTGGACACGAGAAGATTAAAGGCTCAAACAAATCACGATACACTTTGTTTTGTATCGACAGTAGGCATGGTTGATTTTCCAGATACATTCTTCTTGGATCTTCCTACAAGGATTTATTTAACATATTTAACTATCCATCCACCTGATTACTGAGAAACTAATAGCTTCTGCAACAATGTTTGCACATGTATAACCTTCAAGGTATTAGCTCGTCTTAATTCTTTAAGTGGCATTTTTAAATCATCAAAGTTTCAAAATGAGACACGAAGCGATACATCATTCGAAATGTATGGAGAAGAAACGTTATAATATGCAGGTATTTTTGAATTTCGATGTAAAGCGTTCAAGAATTAGGACATATTCAAACATCTTGGGCCAATCTGAGATGATATTTGCTCAACATTATTCAACGCATTTAAAACTACTTCTGCGTCACAGCTAAAGCTGCTAATTGGAATATTCACAAGATTTATTACATTAGTAAATGCAGAATTTATTTAAATTAAGTCATTTAATATGTTGTAAATACAAATTTAGTAAAGTGCGCGTTCCCATCATCCTCATTTCCACCATTATCACACAATTATCTTTAGTGTATAACAGGAAATTAGCCATTTCTTATCGTGACTCTCTTAAATCGAACCTGAAAACGCGCAAACTTAGAGGCAGCTAACAGATCACACCTGATGATCTTAGGTCCAGGACAATCTAACCTGAACAAGATATAGAATCTATATAAAACTGAATGTATGTATCTATGTATATATATTTATTTGTCTCTTATACAAATCTACAGTTTTATTCCGATCTTGATGAAATTCTGTACACATGACCTTCAAAGCAAGAGGAAGAGCACTGTCCACCTGATATTTCTCAAAAAAAAATTATGATACCCCCTAATGGTAACCAAAATGATACCCCCTTAAAATTTCAGCGCTAACATATGGCATGTCATATAGCAAACAATTCGTAACGATGTGTCTTGCATGAATATAACGAGAAATGAATGATATTGGTAAGAAACACGTGCTCTACGGGTACCATATGGTACAATTGGAAAGTTTCTATGCAATGGCATGGTATGTAATATCAAAACTCGTAACGATGTGTCATGCATGAATATAATGATTTATTAATGATATTCTATACTGGTTTAGTAGCACGTGCTCTATGGTACCACATAGTACCACTGGAAACTTCAATGCAAAGATATGGCATGAAATTTATCAAACATCTCGTAACGATGTGTCATGCATGTATATAACGAATAATTAATGATACTCTATATTGGTTGAATATCACGTACTCTGTGGTACCACATGGAACCACTGGAAACTTCAATGCAAAGACATGGCATGTGATATATCAAACAAGTCGTAACGATGAGTCATATATGAAAAAAACGATTAATTAATGACACCCGAAATGGGCTCTATTGAACCATATGCTACCATTGGAAATCAATGCAAAGACATTGCATGAACTACATCAAACCTATCGTAACAACGTGTCATGCTTGAATATAACGAGAAATTAATGAAGCATGAAATTGGTTTAGTAGTATGTGTTCTACTAAAGAGCCCGAGCAACGCCGGGTAAAACAGCTACTAATCAATAAAACTGTAGATACTCACTAACCAGAAGGGAAGGATAGGGCACATCAATTGTCCACAAAGGACAAGAAGTCATTATTTTTTCCAATTTTACCATGAAAGCACATTTCAACTGCTAAGAAGTCATCATTCAGCGTGAGTCATGACTGAATAATGACTGCTTAGCAGGTGAAATGTGTATATAAGGAATAAAAAGAAACTCTTGTGGACAAATGGTGTATCATATCTTTCCTTTCTTCTGGTTATCCAGAGCAAGTCGCCTCATGGCTAGATCTATCTAAGAGAGCTGGGACACAAGGCTTCTCGAATACTCGGATGGCGGATTGGAATTCTGGGAAGCATGGATATTTGTGTTTAGCCTCGACATTTGATAGAGTGCTTGTGTAAAAGACATTCGGGGCGTTCAATTACAAACTAACGAATTTAATCTAGGCCACCTCTTATTTTCTTTGCGAAAAATTTTTGACAGGTAATTTTTCTTGTTTTAACCTGTTAATATCCTAGAAGTTCTAAAACAAAAAAAAAATTGAGAAGTCTTAACTTCACAAATGCAAGGTATACATTAAAAAATACATATGTTGACAGATAAGACGTATGTATTTGTTACGGAAAGATGAAAATTTACGTTTAAATTAAATTTTTTTTTTTTTGTTGGGTTTGGTTTAAGGGGGGCAGGGGAAAAAAAAAACCGAAATAATAAAAAAAAAATCTCTTAGCAACGAAGGGCGCTATGGTGGGAGTTGAAATAATGTATACGGCAAGGTTGCGCGTGGGAGCCCCTCTTAAACCAAACGCGAGCAATCCGTGAGTAAAAAAGTGATGGCAGAACTGCCACCAGGGGTCGTAAAAATCGCGAGTGTCCAGAGAGCGGAAGTCACTTGACGAGTGCGTCGTTACAGAAATATGAGTCCCGCTCTGTCGCCACGTCGTTTAGATAAAAGAGGCGACTTAAAAAGGTAGCCAAGGAGAAGGAGGGGGGCTATCTTAACCGACAAC
Source organism: Rhysida immarginata (assembly GCA_023313115.1). Lineage (NCBI taxonomy): Eukaryota > Metazoa > Arthropoda > Chilopoda > Scolopendromorpha > Scolopendridae > Rhysida > Rhysida immarginata. Next base: position 24,988,447 of record JAHWFO010057280.1, on the reverse strand, counting down.
ACTGACAACGGGGCGGCGTTGAGAAATCAATCTTTGCACCCTTCTTCCCCTCCCCCTGAAAGCCTTATATATAATCCTTTCGAGACCCCCTCTTGGGTGGATCCCTCCCTCCTGACACACACACACAAACTCTCACACTCAATGGCTACAGCTCTTTTCAAATCAGTCGCGAAGTGAACGAACAACATTCAGAGAGAACGCGTCCAGCTGCATAAGAGTATTACATGATGATTTTGCTCTAACTTCCACAAAGTGTTAAACCATTACATTCCAAGTTGATCAATTCATAATGATCTGGAGATACATTGTGAAAAGCGAGAATCTGTACATTACGTAAGGATTTTAGAGATGTAAATGAAGTTTTGCAATTCTTTTTAAGACTACTATTATAATAACTTAAATCAAATAGATTCAATTTATATATACTATGGAATTTTCGGAATGATTATTTTTACCTATTTCTGATGAAATGTGATGTCCGGGACAACGCAGACTACGGGAACCAAACGTCTACAAGAAGCGATCTTCTCAGTTGCTGGGTAAATGCTTTCCTATAAAATTAAAAAGAAATTATTAATCGATTAATATTAATAAAAATACAAGCAAACTAAGTAACAAAATCTAATGGACGTCCCCCCATTTACATCTATATATATATTTTGGTATGTCCGTCAGTCTGTCAGTCAGTCAGTCTGTCTGTCATGAATGGAAAATACGCACTTTTCATTGGCAAGTGAAACAAGTGACGCGAGTGACGCAACAAAAGTAAGTGATGCAACAAAGTAAATGACGCAGCAAAGTAAACAATTAAAAATCTCTTTTCTTTTTAACAATAATAATATAACACATAAAACAGTGTTGATTAATATTAATTAAACTGCTTTATCACGCAATGTCTTAAATTAAACTGCTTTATCACGAATTTCGTTAAAATTTTCAAAGTTTTAAATTCGGAGTTTTCATTGGCTCTTCAGACCAGTGACCAATAATAAGTCGTTAATAATACTACTTCAATTCTACGTGTGGGAGATTCGAAAAATAGCTCAATAACTGTTTGATGCATGTAATAACTAATTCTAAATGAATATCTATTAATAATGGTTCTTAATGAACAGGGTTATGGCGCCGACGAAGCGAAAATTTCAAACAATCGCGGAGCCTCCGCCTCGGAGGTCGAAGAAGCCTTTGCGAGTCCAACGGAGTATGAAAGCCGACAGGACCGAAAAAGGCGTTCGGTTACGCGTCAAAGGGGCCGACATAAAGCGCGTGTACGCAATGCAGCTGCTCAAGTCGGAAGATGAACATGTTTCGGATTGTCAACGCAATTTGCTTCAACAACGAAGCAGCAAAGCCCAGATACACGAAGCTGTTGCAAATATCGAAGATATCCAGCCTTGAACTTGATTGGCCACTTGGCTGCTGTATGTTCTCACTGGAAAAAGTGCCGGCGACTGTTCGATTGGAAGGCAAAATTGCCCTGGCAACGGCAACGAGTGGAATTGCAGCACTTCAATTAATGGTCGGGCGAACGGCACATTCAATGTTCAAGCTAGACCTGATCTAAATGTAACTTTTTCTGTAATACTCCCATTCAATTGCAGCATGCAGAATTGCTATGTAAAGGCAGATTCTGGGCAGATTTAGAAATTACTAAATATATTTCTTTTCGTATAATCTATGGGTGTTTAACATTGCTTATTGCCTCTGCTCGGTTGCACCGGGCACAACCAACGCCTCCTACATGTATAAAGAAAGCCTCCGCACTGAAACGTCATACATTGTTACATCATCATACTTCGTCCTTTGTTAACCGCATTTCTACCAATAATAAGCTCTAAATTTGGTCGACTTATGATGATGTAACAATTTATGACGTTTCAGTGCCGAGGCTTTCTTTATAATAAAAAAATCACTTACATTTTTGCAATGATGCTATTTTGGCGCGTTGGTTACATGGCGCGTTTCGACAACCTTGCTATTGTGGGTCCGAATCCTTCAGAATACACTTTTTAAACAGAAACAACTTTGTTTCCCGTCTTGGTTTTGCCTTGACAAGCTCGGCGAAGACGGGAAGGTGCGATTTTTTTTATACCATATGTTTCAAAAGTTCCCGATCGTAGAAGATGACTTTCCCTGCATGCCGTACTGTTGTGCAAGTATACTAAGGGCTGGTAGACAGGAGCCAATGTCTCTCAACCTCTTTTTTTCAATTAATAGGTGCTCCCAGTCGTTACGAATCCCGCTCTTTATTTTACATAAATGCAAATACGCGAATATGAGAGTGAAATAAAAGGTTAAAGTAAAAAATAGAAATTTTATTTATAAAACCTACGGTATACGGTATTAAGCTTATACCGGTACAGTAACAGTTTAAAAAGCGTGTATTGAGTGAAAGCAAACAAATAAAATACAGTATGCAAGAACCATAAGAGATGGTTCTCCTTTGGTGTAACCTACATGTTCCGTTCCTTTGGGAATGTAAAAATAAAATAAATACATTTGAGAAACTTTTCCACTATGTAAAACTGATTTTATGTAATTTATTTCAGCACATGGTTTATTTTAGTTGTTGGCCAAACATTACTGCTGCTGTCATAGGTTAGGCTTTCCCTACATACAGAAGAGGCAGTTCGGGAACTTTTGAAACACACGGTATATGTCCGTCTTCACCGAGCTTCAACATTTACGTGACGAATTTGAAGATCGTAAGCATAAGACGGGTGGTTTGAGCATTGTTTTTCGACGGCACAGAAATATGCCACCCTTGCGTTCCGTACGGAAACATAAGCACGTAGTGCAGAGGATCAAATCAAGGGTGATTTTCTAAAAACCGACGAACTCTACTTTCTGAGCGCTGGCGCAAAATAGTATCACGATATGCACTGATTCCCTGCCAGATAAAAAAACACAACAACGTCCGAAGTTGTCGGTAAATTGTAGAATCGACGGTCATTACGTTGAATGTTTTGAGTATTAAACAATACACCAGACAATTCCGAATAATCATGTTCAATACAAGCTACAATACTCAGCGGGGATAACGCAGGCAATTCGTTTTAATACCAAGAATACCGTTACACACGACTGATCATTTTGTAGTTCAAATGTCGACGATCTTCCGTTCTCCCATCTTATGCAATGACAATTAACAAGTCCCGGGATCAAACCTTAAACAACATTGGTATATACCTAGAGTAGATAGATACTGATAGACCGCCTTCGTTTTGCCTTGAAAAGCTCGGCGTAGACGGGCATCTCAGCTAGTTCAAATCATAAATGGACGAATACATCTCGTATATCCAATTAACGTAGATCTAATATTAAACGTACACATTTCTAAATTGAAAATTTTTCTTTCAATCCTATATGCGAATTTTCAGTCGAACAGCACCTAACATTATTGTAACCCCCCCGTACAAACCACTATAAATCGCTCACTCACTCGTCATCAAATCTAAAGTCCAACGCATCGATCCATAAACTGCGTGTCTAGATTCCTATGATCATGTGCAGTCAAATCAGTCATACCCAAATGACCGTCAAACTCGTCATGATATCAAGATGAATTGTGGGAAGAGATTATGAACTTCTCTTTAAAAACGATTGCCTTGGACAATGCGGAAAGCTGAGAGACGAAGGGTCCAGTGAGTACACACCAAATCTGAGCCGATGGAAAAGAGAAGGCCATCGGGCTGGACAGCAAAGCGAGAGAGGCCGCTTGGTTATATGGCGATAGTAAGAGCAAAAGGGAGAGAGGTGGAGGCTAAGGAGGTGGGGGTGATTGAGCGAACGGAGGTGGGAGGAAGAGACGGGGCAGCTGCGGTTGTCACAGGAAGCACGAAGCGTGATGGAGAATGGAATGATCGCGTTTAACTTCCATAGGAGATCAAGGTAGTGGGGAGGGTAGGGGATTTCCCCAAGGAGATGGAGAGAAAAGGGAAAACAGGGGGAGAGTGAGATGAGCACAAACCGGAAGTACACAAAACGGACCAAAATGTTTTAACGCGTCCAACCTCTTCGTTAACAGCTAAGGGAAATGTGTAGACTTTTACTTTAAAAGCTGTCAATTTTCCCCACGAGGCGAAAACAAACTTTAAACTTATATTGACACTTCTGAAGCAGGCGATTATGGCGATTGTTAAACATCGTCCAAGGTTCATGAATTCATGAATTCTGTTTGCGACTCCCTATCCTACAGTATTCCCGTTTTTCTATCCTTCCTACAGCGTTCTTCATATTCTCCCTCGTTTTCGCTTCAAAAATTATTTCATTCAACTAGAGTCATTTCGCTGTAGAAATTTTAAGTTTCGGCGACTGTAGGCGATTAAGATGGTAAAAAGTGCTCTCGGCGAAATAATTTTAAAGTACGTTCACAATGTTTCTAATCGTGAAAAAGATTTTTTTTGACGCGGTTCATAACTCCACCCATCTTAAATACCATAAAACGTGTTTGTTATTTTTATTATTTTGACGCATTTACGCGTATGAACCCTTATTTTAATAAAAACGTTGTAATGTATTAAAAATGTATTAATAAAAAAAGATGTTCATATTTTCAAACATTTTTTTTTTATTTATTGACACCAAATTCAGATTTACAAAAATTTTTGAAAACTTCGGTAATTTTTCCTCACCAGTTGGCACCTCGAAAAGTTTTTCAAATAATGCCACCTAATCATAGATTATGTCGGATTTTTTCATAATTTTCGGAACGTTGTGCCATATTGAAAAAATTAAAAAGTGTCACAATATTGCTAATTAACATACAACATTACAACATTCACCACTTCAGCACGGCCGTTTTGACGTCGTTATTGCCAAAAACACAAGGCACATGATTTTTCGGGCTGAAATTGTTTACTTGAACTTCTTGGGTTCACTTTCTTGGGTGATGTTGAATGCCTCCATTCCATGGACTGTTGTTTTGATTCTGGTGTAACGTAAGCAACCAGTGCTTCGTCACCAGTGGCAATTTGGCTTAAAAACTTATCCGCTTCGACACGGTACTTCTCGAAGAAAGTAAAAGTACTGGCTAAACGATTGGTTTTGTGCAACTCTTAAGTAGTTAGCAAATCCGGATGAGGACGGAATTCAGAAGCTGGATATATGATAATACCTAATATAGTGGGAGTTATGGTGAAAAGAAGATTAAGGACCAGGTGTTAAAAAATTAAGGTGTTAAAAAACTTGTCATATTTTTTTTTTTTTTTTTTTTTTTTTTTTTTTTATAACAAAACAATACTTGCTTTAAAAACACGCCTCGTATAATGTGTCACGGAACCGATTTATCGTTAGTTAGCATATTCCGCTGCTGGAGTAAAATCGTCCTCAAGTATTTTTTAATCTTTTTCCAATATGGCATGCCGTTCCGAAAATTATGAAAAAATTTCTACATAATCTACGATCAAATGGTGGCTTTATTTGGCAATTTTTCCAAACAAAACAAACTGAAATTCAATAATTTTTTAAAATGGAATTTGGCGCCAAAAATACAAAGAAAATGTTTTTTTGTAAATATAAATACATCTTTTTTTTATTAAAATATTTTTAAAATAAGAACTCATAAGTATAAACGCGTCAAAAAATTAAAATAACAAAAACACGGAGGAGGGGGGGGGGGGGGATGAACCGCACCAAAAATTCTTTTGCATGTTTAAAACAAGTTGAGAATGTGCAATCTTGCATTACCAAAACAACAAAGTTAAAAGTCCCTGGAAATTTTTTCTCAATGTAGTATTTTTATAAGCTATATTTTTAATAAAAAAACTTTCCTTTTGGAAACTATCCTTGACTATCTCCATTACTAATGATAAATTTTATACAAACAAGGGAATCCCACATAGCCTGTCCGCTTTAACAATGGAGTCTTTGTATGGTTATATATGCTCAAATTTTTTTGTTTTCGCGGTTTATTTTGAAAGAAACAAAATGTTGCACTCTCTTATTTTGCAAGCATCTATAGTAGCTTCAGATGAATAACATATTTCTATATGGTGGAAATCTGTGACATACATGTTCGAGGGATTCCCTTGTAAGTATCATGCCGTGCTTAAAACCATGATGATTAATATGAGGGTTATTTGTAAAGTAAGGTCCTTTTTGCAATAAAAATAAAACTATTATATACAGGGTGACCCAAAAAAACGGGAATTTTTGAAATGCGTAGTGGCAGCCTCGAGCAGGTGGCAGCACTGTGGGACAGTAACCTTGAGCAAGTAAACACTTTGCCATTTTAGTAACCATGGGTCAGTGAAACGGACAACAGCGTGCGTTAACCAGCGTGAAAGTCCGGACCTTGCGTCCAGTGGCTAGCACCTGTTCCGGGATCTAAAGGAGATCATCAGCAGCCTGCATTTCAGCGACGATAAACAAGTGAAAACTGCGTGACTTTCTTCACCAGTGGCAGCTTCTATGAACTGATCAGGCAGAAGTACATTGAACGCTATGACAAGTGCTTGAATAAACTTGGAATCTATGTGGAAAAAAGTTAAAGGTACATAGAATCTGGTAAAGAAAGAACTTTGAAAATATTTATAGTAATTTTGTTTTTATTGCAAAACGGACCTTAATTTATGAATAATCCTCGTAATTTTAAAAGCTGAGTAAAATCTGAGAGTACGTGTCAGCACAGATCGATGCAAACATACGCTCCCCAAAATCATTTCCGGTAGCCGACTAGCTGCTATTTTCATAGCTTTTTCTGAAAAATGCCAAAAAATAATTCTCTATTCGACACAGTTCATTCAACCTTCATGCAGTGGAAATATCAAGCTGTGCTTGCTACCAATAACACCCCCCTCTTTCTGTCACGTGAAGGCTGAAATGCACTTCCAAAAATAAAATAAAAAATGATGTTTGCAAAAAATAAAAAATGCTTTTTGCTAAATAAAAAAATCGCTTATGGAATTTTAAATCCAATTGAGGAGACATTCAGTACGCTATTTTAGCGTTAAAACATGGGAGATTAAAAGGGGGTAAAATGTGGATAAAAAGGATATAAAGATGGTGGATAAAAATTTAAGTAGCTACATTTTTTATTTTGCAAGCCACAGTTTTTATTTGCAAAACTACAAATTGGTATAATTCGCATCAGTAATAAGATTTTGTAAGACCATGTCCTAATTTCATCATCCAAATTTTTAAAATGGGTATTTCTCTCTACCCCTGGCTGTGTATGTTTGTGAGGGTGGTAAAGACGTTAGTGTTGGCAAATGTGAGGCTGGCAATCGGTTTCAAAGCAAAGTCAAAGTGCCTGAAAATGTTAGTCGTGTCAGAACAGTTTTCCAGTTGACTGAACATGTTTTCCAACAAATGAAATTCAAAATGTGCATCCAAAAATTTTTTGATTTTTGAGATTCTAACAGATCAAAAAGTAGAATAGGAATATCTCAAAGACCAACCTTCTATCTCTTTGTTTTCATCTATAAAAATCGAGTTGAAAATCTAAAGCTCATGAAAAGTTTTGAACTTAATTTTATCGATGAAGCCAAAGTGATAGAGATTTGATATTTGAGACACTCCTATTCTATTTTCTGATGAACTTTAAGAATGCGAAGTCAGAATTTCAAAAGTCAAAAATTTTTTTGCGACAACCACATAGATTTCGAACTTTATTTTCAACGAACATTCTGCAAAAGCTTTTAAGTCAATTCGCGCTAGGGCGCTTTTTATCCTATTTAGGATTTCAAGACCATGAAAGTTTTGTTACTCTATAACTATTTCTAGCGCTTAAATTTACGAAGCTCTTTATATGTATATCTCGCCCTTATAAACGTTCATTAAGTGATTGCGCAATGCCCAATAGGATGTTCATCCAAAATCTAAACCCTAATTTATGTTTCTATATTAATGGCGCTTTCTTTTATTAAATATACCAAAACTGTATTTGATGTATTAATTTACGAATATGACCATGTATCTAATAGGGAAAGCGATGAATTTTCATTGGCTTCTTTCCTCTCCATTTTAATTAACTGTTATTGCAGAAGACTTAGCTTTATAATCCAATAAAGCATTCTTTGATAAGCTTTCATTCCAATTAACGTTTATATTTCATTTATTTACGTATGTGTTCTCTTCAAGAGAGGATGCTGGGGATGGGTTATCCCCTCCGACCATTTCGTAATTTCGCGTGCAACAACAACAGCAGCAGCAACAACGGACGCAAAACATTGGCCAGATGTGACCAATAAAAAGCTACGATCCTAGACGATGGAAACCTTCATGTCGGTGATTAAACCTCCCTTTAGATTAAATTACATTAAGGTGGATTAGTTTAAGTTGACTTATGATGTTGCTAAGCCTCCGTTAAATGCTCTCTCTCTCTCTCTCTACATTCGCTTGGACCCTCCCTCGGTCCCTGATGATGGCCGTCGAAAATATGACATTTGGCAACGTGAACTCTGGTATTTCTTGCGAGGATGCTTCGTCTTTAAATCATTGCTCTGCCATGAAATTCAATTTTAATAAATACATCGAGAGGAAATGAAATAGAAGAGAACCCACACAGATATCTGAGCGCTTTTCATGCAAACGCAATTTAATTGCCATAAAGGTGGGCCATTAAAACTTCAAACAAGACACAAAAGCTTGAGTAAATCAATTAAGCTGAGTAACAAGACTTCCAGATTTTTATACTTACAAACCCTCAACCAGAATGAATATTAAACTTTGTTAAAATGACTTTTGTACTTAAAATTTACGGCCAACAGGCAGTGGCGCCCGTATGAATTCGTCCAACATCCGGGAAACGACGCCTTTCTCGACTTAAGACACAATGGCTTTGTCGGAAGAATCTCTTCAAAATTTATTATTAAAAAAATAAACAGTCGCTGTTGTAATAAACAACAGTTGAATCGTCGTAATAATTCAGTCCCTTAGAGACTTGCAGAATATTAATGAGACTCTTTTAAATTGCATGGATCTTATCATTTTTCTAGCTCTAAAACGACGTCCGTAATACAAAATAAAATACTCACTTTTGAGGCACTCTGATAATGATTCACGTTTATGTTATTAAAGAAATATACAATATATTATTTTCAGATGAAACTTTAGAGTTTGTCAATATAGCTTAAATATGACAAATAAGCCGAAGTCAAATGAGCAGGGAACAAGATCAAACCAAAACGGGAGGGAGGAGGTGAAAAATTTATTAAAAATGTCAGGATGCTTATATTATTTTAATTTTTAGGGGATGTATGAACATGTTAGACTGACTAAATATATGCAGACTTTTCTCATTTTAGACGCTTAATTGTCACTTTTATAGTTAACACTATCATAGATAAAATATTAATAAAGAAATTGTGAATTGCCTACAGGAGCTAGATGTCTTATTAATTTATAGGACTTTTTGAAACGAAACCATTTGTTCCGGAGAGCAAAGCCGAAAATAGTGCGGATCTGAAAGTCGAAAAGCATATTTTGATTGAGTTCTTAATGTTTCGAAGCCCGTGCTATGTCGGTTGTATCAGTTACTGTGTTAAAAAATGTTGAACTTTTTTTTTATTAACCACACGATATTCCAGGCTTCGATTCCAATCTGTATTCCGTTGGGATAAGAAAATAAGAGTCAACTTAATTTGGACTTCAGTTTGACGGTGCATTAAGTATTAAGGAATTTGCTACAGCCCGAATGATTACACTACATAATGCTAAATCTTAGCTGGCCTGGGAGTTGGTTCCAAAAGTTTGTGAAAAAGGATGTATTATAGGGAAAAAAAATTTGCTTAGACGATGCAATCACGAGAGGTATCAATTTCTACTTTTGTGAAGTTCGGACCGAAGAGGACCTTTTGAGCCACGCTGAAACGAAATGAATCAGATGTTTGTCGTCCCACAAAGCAGCGTATAACTCTTTCAGATTGCTGTTCAGGATAACAGCATGAAAACATTTGTACCCTCCGGATATAACCCGAGTACCTAGCCTTAGCCTTTCTGCTCGCATTTACATGCGGTGTCCTCGTGAGATCCAAGGAAGAAGTGATGTTCATTGCATTGTTTGACAACTACAGTTTTGGTGCACCATGAGTTCGTACAGGACAAACTGTTACCAGAGGTCTCGGAGGAAACGACTCGACAAGTGGCAGAAAAAGTGGTTTCTGCATCACGATAACGCACCAAGCCAAACATCATTTCTCGTACAGAAATTCTTCGTCATGAAAAAATATTTCCATCTTGACTCAAGCATCGTACTCTCCAGATTTCGTTGGGAATTCCTTATTCTGAAAACGGGCTTCAAGGGGAAAGTCACTCACAGCGACCGAGGACATCAAATCGAATGCGATGAGCGAACTCCGGAAGATTGCAAAACAAGCTTTCCAACGATACTAGAAAATGATGGCGGAATCGAAGATGCGTGTGAGCAGGTGAATCTTGCTTTCAAGGGTGATTGAGTAAGCATCAAGGTACGTACTACTATTACAGTGCTATACCACAATTCGGTAACTTTCTGACTGTCTCATGCGTTGTATGCTGGAGCAATTTTTATTTCATTTTAGAATTTTTTCATATCTTTTACCTGCTTTTAATACATTTTCTGTCCTCTACTCTTCGCTAAAACTATTTTCAACCCATTCTATGTTGGAACATAGAATAAATAATAATAAAGAAGAAAAATGTCGTTACTTAATTGAATGATTATAACCATAGCACCTGCTCCTTCCGAGGCACGGCCACGATCATTTCTGTCGCTTTTTGGTCGACAAGTCTTTTTTGATTAAGATTCAGGTTCTTCAAGCACACACACTAATAGATTCATCATCCTAAGACCCCTGCAATTCCCTATACGTATCTATAATTATCGAAAAAAAAGTAGATCTTCATTAAAATCGCAGAATGCAATGTACGAAGTAGGTCTTTGAACTCGTTTACAACCTTTGATATTTCAGATGTTTCGTTTGGCATCATGACAGTTTATTTTTTCTATATAATGACACTAATTAACATGGACTTTACTGATCACTCATAGAACGTGAAGCATTTTTATTTACGAATATTTCAAAGTATAAAGAAAAGTTTTTCAAATCTCGCTGAATCGAACAGATGGTCGAATGAAATAGGACGGGGAGACAGTATAGCTCTCAGCGGAGATGACGCCCCTTCCCTGGGCTTTGCTAGTTTCCTTGGAATTCATTACCAAGTAATAATATCTGGAAAAAGGGGAAAGGAAGGGAAAACGGTGGTTCTCATATAGACCCCGTGGCTGATGAGAGATATTTCCCGTGACCCACCGCGCGGCACGCACGTGCTTTTCCATGGGCTCGACATCACGAGCGAGCGTGTCAAGGCGGGGGAAAAGGAGATGGAACGCACCCGCTGCTGCTTGTCAAGGCACTGCGAACGTCAAGTGATGCGCAACCGGTCGTTCCGGAAGTGCGCAGACGAGGGTCACAGGACGGAAACGAGGCTAGGCGACCTTTGACTTCCGTGCCTGCTAAGATCGTTGAAGAAAACTAATGAAAGGGAGGATGAGAGAACAAGAAAACGAGGTTCGGCGACGAGCTCCCCGTTAACCTCCCACCACCCCCTCATACCGACTTTTAAAGCCCCACGCGAAACAGCTCTTCGTTTTGATTTTCGTCTCCTCCTCCTCCTTCTTCTAAATTTAGGAAAATAAAAAATTCCAACCAAGCTTTTATTTAAAGTAAAGGCGGAAGGGAAAAAGAAACCTTTTTAAAACAGCGCCCGTGTTATTCATAATGCATCAGCTCGAGTGACAGTGACGAATGTCCAATAAAGAGTGCGTCTCATGAGCCAGCAAGCGAGCTAGTTTGGAGTGAATATTTTTGGAAAAGGATGTGGGAGGAAATTGGACACAAAGTGGAAGAAGCAAAAGAGAAATCTGAGTAAAAACGGGGCGGAGGATTGGGGATATTCGAGGGGGCGTTGAAAGCGAAGTTAATCATCCGTTAATGGACACCTGTTGCTCGTGACAACGTGATTCGAACCAATAGCAACCAACACTACATCAAATCTGAACGCCTTTACTCTGCTCCCTAATGTCGATAAACAAAATAATTGCTCTTCTATAAAAGAAGTGACCAATTTTAAACCACTTTATTGTTGCAGAGGTACCTCAATTACGCTTCAAAATGATTGTGTTTGTTTCTCGGATATTTCATGAACTATTATATAACTCATCCATTTAATTTCATTTCAAAATTGGAGGCTTTACCTTGGTGTCTACTGACGGATCGTTATTGTAACATGATAGCTAAAATCAAAAAATAGAAGTGTCACAAATTAGGTGTGGCAAATGTTAAATGTCATCAAATGATTAGCTTGAGGAATTTCATAAAATAGTAGCGAAAATAATTTAATTTCTCAAAGAATCTAGCTGCTGATACTGCCATTCGAAACGAAAACCCTCAAAAATAGGGAATACTATGGATACTTACTTGAGAGGGTTGGGATGCAGAAAAGGAACTCGCATGTCAACAACGACAACTTATATAATAATAATAATAATAATTATTATTTTTATTTATTAATTAAAATTTTAATTTACAGACATAAACTAAGTACAAAGCTAAAAACTCTTAAGGTTCCCCGAAGCCTTAAAAGCTTGTATCCTAGTGATTATTAAATATTTTAGAACTACTTACAACATTATAAATAATTTTTCTACATTAATATTGCTTGTTTAATGAATCTCAGAGTAGTCAAAACTAATATTCACCTAGATAATCGAATAAACAGTGTTGGAATGTAATATGCTTTTTCTCTACCACCATAATAATTATAAACTTTTGGTATACAAAATAAGTTTGAACATCTTAAATTACATACAGATTCTTTCCTGATCAAATATTTAGTGTTAAAATATATTAATATAATATTATA
>JAHWFO010057280.1:24953776-24975201 GCA_023313115.1 Rhysida immarginata | reverse complement strand
AATAGCTTTGATGTAATAAATTTTTAAAAGTGTGAAGTTCTTTTGTAATCACCCTGTATATTAAGCTGAGTTAATTCTAAAATTGTTTCTTCATTTTTATGCATCTTTAACAATGCTATATCATCCTACCTTTTATTTGTTCAGGTAAATCATTCATAAAGACATTAAGAAATAGTGGACTTAATACAGCCCCTTGTGGTAATCCATCATTTAGCTAAAAGCTCTTTATGTGTACGATTGCCTAACACATCTTTTATAAGTTTGCTTAACGACCCTCTAATTCCGTAGTTTTACAATTTTTTCATTAATAATTCATGGCCCACAAGACCAGAAGCCTTAAAAGTTTCTTTGCCCATAAAAATAATTGTTGAAAATCGGCCGTGGTGGAAAGCTTAGTTTATCGCACCCGTTAAGTTTAACAACAAACCTGCTGTTGACTTTTCTTTTCTAAAGCCATAAAGTTCATCATTAAATACTTTATACATTAAATACTTTATATTTCTCTCAGAAATTTTCCATTTTGTCACATTTTTTTAAATATTGACGTTATTTTGATCATTTTTAACTTTTCAGGAATGTTACTAGTAGTTAATATGCAATTATAAAAAACAAGTTAGCGGGTCTAACAAAACATTTATATTGCTTTCTATATCCACAGCTCTAATACCAACACTTCCAGCACTAACATTTGTTTTTAACTTAAGAAAGATGTCATTAATTTTTTTTTTTTGTTTTTTATCACCACTGGAATCACAATTGAGTTCTCAATATACTGACCACGCCAATCATATTCGATCTCTTGATTTTGATTTCTTAATTTTTGAATTTCCTTTGGAAAAAAATACATTACATTGTGGTATATTTTCTACATTAAATTTCTCAGTTTTTTCATCATTTTTATTTTTTTATATAGGTGGAGCCCAGGAGGCAATACAAATGATAATAAAATAAATAATAAAGAGATTGAATATGAAATAAACAAACACATAAATCAGAGAAATGTGAACCATGTAATTTGTGCGGTGATAGAACATGCAAATTAAAACATCAAGAACCAAATAAGAGGTTAAAAGATTCAAATATTAGATTAAATGCTACATAATAATATCAAAAAAAAATTTACAAGCGTGAAGGTCAATCAGATAACAGTAAGACAGATTATGTCTGGTTAGCTTAACAGATAAATAACTATTAGGACGAAAGTGTTGTTTACCTGCAATTTTTAAATAACAGTAGTTTGAGAAGCAGTGAATCAAGTTGAAATTATATAGAATTCTTGGAAATACTACAGCTTGGTAAATTTTAAAAATTGTAAGAGTAGATGTTCACAATGCTCTGTATTTTAATATAATCGCTTTGCACATTTATTTTTTTTTAGTAATTTCCAATAGTAGATGCTCATAACGAAATTTGATAAAAACGCTTAAGTCTTTTGGAACAAATTATAGTAAAAACCTTTGTAAACTTAATTGAATTAGTCCTTTTTGACAATCTGATCATTCTAGACTTGTCTGTGCTTAATTGGAGACCATTTTTGTGAAGCTACTGATGAATCTCAGTGATTTTCTCCTAAAGATTCAGAGCATGATGTAAACTACTAATTTTGGAGTAAATCTTCAAATTTTCAACATAGAGCAGATAAGAGATAGAATCTTTTATAAAAAGAGGTGATTCTTGAGGTACTCCACTGCGATGCGACAGCGAGTCAGAAAGATAAAAGTACCTGTTAAGAGAGCATAGACCTCAGCCAAGAAATTACCAATTTATTTATACCCAAGCAGTGAAGCTTGGATATTAGTCGACTGTGAACTATATAATTAAAGGCTTTAGTGAATGAGCATAAAAGGCATGCAGTTGGGAAGAAGACTCCGTGGCATCAGCAGCATCAATTGCAAGAGGAGCCAAATTAGTTAAGGTTGATTTAACTTTCACAAATCCATGTTGATTATTCATATTAAACCTAAGCTAGCGAAGTGCGCGCGAGGATATGTCGCTACGAAGCTTTCTTAGAATTTAGTAGGAAAGGAGAGAATAGTTATGGGAAGTTAATGTTTTAATAGCCATCTAAAATTTTTAAACTTTCGGAATAATATTAATAACTAAACCTATCTAAATTTCTAAATTAAACCTCAGCCTAGGTTATGAAATATCCTTATGGATAAGAGGCGTCATTTTTCTTTATCCAATACTTTGGTTCGTGAATACGTCCGTCTTTTATGATAACAAATGATTGCAACAGATGAGAGGACGGACGAATGTGAAACAGACCTTACAACTCATTTTAAGAAGAGTATTAAGCGAAACTATACAGGCCCGGAACAAACAGTAGTAATTCAATTAGTTCATGAAATAATCAATAAAGTCTTCCACTGCCATTTATACTTCGATTGTCAGTTAGCGATTTATATTATTCGCAATGAATAAACTGCTTAAATATTCCACAAGAATGAGTACGCAATTTAAAGCGTTCGATTCTTCTAAATTAATGGTTACGTGAATGGGTAGCGGTAATCGTTCGCTAAAGGTGTCCATTGTGTGCACACGCAATAGTGATAATTCTACTGAAAATTTAGGTATACGTCGCTTTTAAGCCTCTCAAATGAAAAATTTTCCCCATTAAAAAATAATGAATTTCTTCCTAGCAATGTCGAAAATGCGCGATGTTTTTGACGCTAAGTTTTCGTTGAAGAGAAGTAAATTCGTTTCGATGAGTGTGTCGAGCTGCTCGCCATAGACGATAATGCTGCTAAGCTATAGTTCGGGACAGGTTAATCTTGCAATGAAGGAACAAGTACAGTTGCGAGATCATTCTATCAATGGGCGGGATCAATAAGGAAGAAGGGGTAGGTAATCAGAAAAATTTACTCTAAAGACAAGACAATTGCTTGCTATAGATTTATCTGGATGTTGTTCACGCAATCTTACGTAAGCATTTAAAAGCTTCATTTGACTTGTTGAAGGTGTGTGACTTGAATAGCGACGACGTGGAAATTGGCATGGTAGCCATGATAAAATATAGTTCCGAAAAGATGTGTACGCATGCGTTATTAAATAAAAGGTATGAAACGGCTGGAAAGTGATATATTAAGTTTGTAAAATACAAAGAGTAAATAATTTTAATCGTGTATACTTGCTATATAATTATATTAAATAAATGCTAGCACATGGTATTCTCGCTGCCCTTACTTTTTCCTTCATTGCAAAGTTAACCTGTCTCGAACTATAGAATGTGAACGAAAAAATTCAGACACCTTGCATAAATTTTAATAGTAGGGTTTGCGGATTAACTGTAAAGCCCAACGCTACTATGCTTTCATTCATTTTCTGATATCTGCTCCAATGCGCCCAAGAAAGCTTTTTACAAATCTTCCCATGTTAAAAATAGAAGATTCGAGTTCGGAGGTCGCAAAGACGTGTTTCCCAAATTTCTGCGTACGAATGAAATAAACTGAAGTAAATGTTGAAATACTGGACAATTTTAGTAAAGAAACTGAATGGTCGCAAAGAATGTGGTCTTTGTTTCGATCGCGGATCGTGGAATTTTCCCTCTTGTTTTCTTTTACTGAAATTCTATTATGCGCTATTATATAAAAATACTAAACTATAGGACTTAGGGCCAGGACAATTGAAAATATTATTGTTGCTGTATCAGAAAGTTTATTACACAGGCCAACAAAAAATAACTTTATAAAAGCTTTCAGCTGATTCTAATGTTTTTTTGTGCTGAATCTGTATCTGACCTCAGTTTTTTTCTTGTCACCCACAGATTTCTTGATTTTCAATGAAACATTTTAAATTTCAGAGTTTGGGGCCTGATAAATTTTCTTGTGGCCCACAAAATTTGGATACTTTGACATTGCAGCCGCTTCTTTTCACACCCATTACTTTAACATTGCAGTCTCTATGTGCATAACTTAGAAACGTGATATGATAGAAAAAAAAAACTAAATGCAGATTCGGATTCGGCGCAGTGCATTCCAGAAGCATAAGGCAAATTCATTCAAAAAGTTTTTTTTTCATCACAATTTGATTGAGTCAGGAATGATAATGGAATGAAGTGAATGCCACAAAATAAATTTATGTCTGCGAGAAATTAACTGTGAGGATATGATCTAATAACAAAAACATATGGCAATTATCATTTTTATAATATTTTCAATATTTATTCGCAAAAAATTCGACAATTAAAAGTGTAACACTACTTTCTCTGGGACCAAATCTTCTCTTCCTGAAATTAAATATGAAGGTTCCTTGTATAGAAAGTGTCCTTCTTTCGAAATGATTTCCAGAAAACAACCAGTTGAGAATGTGCCAGCTATCATTACCAAAACGAACTTAAAAAGTTGATAAAGGAAAATTAAATCTAAAAAATATGAATGGGTAAATGTGTTCGACAGCATTAGATTTTCTGAGCAAGTATGAGTGAGATGTACAAGTGGGTGTGGCTGAATAAGCGCAAGTTTGTGAATGGATAAACAGTGTATAAGATAATGAGAGGATACAAGTGGGAGCATGAAAACATAAAAACAGAATATTTATTCATGAATTATATAAATTTAAAAATTCTAGGGTCCCGCAGTTCATATCATCCGGTTGATATGTTATATCTCCGTATCGATGGTCCAATTTTGATTTTTTTTTCTCAAATTTATGCTTGTTATTGAGTCTACTAAACATACATATACGTCACACTAGTTTGGCTATGGGTTGGCTGTCATATACTGAGATACTGAATATCGTTATTATCCCTTTATTGTATTGCAAAGTCTCTACCAATTTTACTGATAGAAACAATATTAATTTATTAGATCCCAACTCCCAATTTATTGATCTATCGTTATCGATAGCATGATTTTTCGGTAATGGTAATGATTTATGGTAAATGTTATACTGTTTTGGTCCCATTTTGCTATGACTTATCATTTTGTCCCTTTCACTATGATTCCTCGTAGTATAGTTCGGAAATTCGATTTATGTCCGATATCTCCGGAACTATTGATCGCACAGAACTTTGGATTCGATATCCATAATTATTCCACTTAAAAAAGCGAACAGACAGAAATATAGGATTTATCCTTGAAAAGTTCGACGATTACGGGTGATTACAGCATTAAAGAAAACGAACTACTGTGGCCGATTAAAAAAAAGTTGGTATTAGGAATTACAAATAGAGCACAGCTCATCAATTAACAAAATTCTCCTAAGCAGTTCGGAAAGGACAACCTAATTTAAAAATCTTTTTCATAAACACAAATCGCCAGCCGGTACGTGCATTTCTTAAGTTTACTGGGTAGCGGGACTACTCCACTGGATCCCATTCATTTGAAGGGAAAACAAATGTAAAGGAGAATTGTTCACTTCATTTTTATTGTTCACGACGACGTTGTTTCTCGGCAGATGACAAGAGGCGACGGAATTATCGGCTGCAAAAAAGGAGGATTTGCGGTGGGTGCAAAATGAATAAAACCGACGGGGGCTGGTCCATGACATCAATTACCCCCCAACCCTTTTCCCTACGGAAAGTGCCAGATCACTTCCTTTTAACCTTCCTATCCCTCCTCCTTTATGTGTGTGCTTGTGTGTGCGTGAAGAGAGCCTTTACCCTCCTCAAAACAAGCATCGTTACCCCTGGCGAGGTGAACTGACAACTTCTCCAGAACCGATTCCCTTCCATTTTCTACGAATGTCTATCACCCCCTTCCCTCTTGCCTTCCTTCCTTTCTTCCTTCTTCCCACCAGTACACACTACCCTCTCCAAACAGGGGAAAAAAATAGACAAAAACCCTCTCCTCCTCACTTCTCTTTCTCATTTCCCTTTCATAGTTCCGATGGGACGTTTAGGGTTTTTGAGAGACAAATTCAATTTGAAAAACGCGTAGATGCAGTGTAAAGAAAATGTTTTAGGATAGACAAAAAAGGAAGAGGGGGTAAAGAACAACCCACGCTCTTTCATTCTCCCTCAAGTCCAGAGAATCAGGAGGAAATAATAGGAGGGTAAAAAGAACAAAAATTGGCCCCCCCCCCCTTTTTCCTCTTCTTCCTTATGGGACCATCTCGGAGAAACGAAAAAGGAAGAGAATCTGGAGACTACTACGCAAGAATTTAGTTACAGTCACGAGATTGAAACAAACACGATGAACGAATTTCAGGTCTCCGCCCCCAAAGAAACGACACGGGGAAAAAATAAAAACACAAAAAGAAAAAAAAAAATTCGCTGCTCTTTTCAATTTTGTTAAACGCAGATTTTGCCACGGTGTGCGCTTTGGATTGCGATGCAAATTTTTAGCGCTACGTAAAGAACTACGAAACCATTCTATTTGTTATTCTCTCTTCTTTTGTTCCATTAATGTTTTATGTGAAAACAAACAAGCGAAACAAAATCGACTCGTGATCTTTGCAAGGTTAGGAGAAGAAACCATTGGCGGATCCAACGGGGAACGGTAGAGCCTATCGCTCTTAATGGATTTCCGTATCCGAACAATCGTAGAAACGGTTAAACGAAATAAAACAGTAAGCACGTATACTTGCAGTGATAGTGACTTTACTCCCATCCATTCAGCGTTTTCTCAATCTGTGCAGGGCAATTCAAATCAATGAAACTACGTGCGATTTTCTGTTAGAATTACAGGCTGAAGCAGGCCGCATGAACCTGCTAAGTTTTCCTAACTGGAAAAAATTATCCCTTCAGAGGCAAAATTGGCACAGACAAATCGGTCAGAAACAAAATGACAAAGTACAAGAGAGAATGCCAAATTCTTGTACGTACAGTAAGGTATCAATGAATAGAAATCGCGCTATGCACGGTCCGGGGCCCTGTTATTGCAAAATAGAGATTGTGGCCCTATGTGACATGCTGGAGCAGTCCCTAATCCCCCAATTAGAGGAAGACTCGAGGGACTACCCGTTTTCACCATCCCATTATCACAATGTCGTTCGGCACTACCTAAATCAAGATCTACCTCACCGCTGGATTGGCCGTGCTATTGCCAACAACCTGCCTTTCACAGTTGTCCACACAGATTACCTTTATGTGAATTATGCTGTTTATTATGTTCGAGCTATGCTACTACAGAATCTGCCCGAATTACAACGGCGAATTGTTGCTACCAGCGAACCATCGACATGGACATGCTGACCCGAGTATAGCAAAAATTCCACTATCGCCTGGACCAGCATGACAGGCGGCTCCCAAACTGTGATTCACTGTGATATAGGTAAATTGATCTGTAATAAATATTTGGGTCTACTTTAAAATTGTATACAAAACACGTCAAGTAGTTTCATTCGTCCCGTATTCACCCCGTATTTGCGGTAATATTGATTTTATTTAATCCTAGTATTCTCACATTTTATTCAGGGCTGTATGTTTCTAATGTTCTCTTTTTCAGCGACCTTTATTCGTAATGGACAAATTGTTCAAGTATCCCTCAAGTTTGAGTACAAATCAGAATGAAACAGTAGCTTTCTCTTTATGGAGCTGCTTAATTTTTATTAACCTGCTTTACTTTTGACATTTAAATTTCTCTTTAGGTCTCCTCTTCAATAGCATCCGATGTTAAACTTTTATTGCTCGGGGAACTGTGGAAGCTGTAACGGCTGGACGCGTTTGATCGAGTAGCCATAACGCGGAACATATCGGTCTCGATGCTGCATCGGTGGGATGCTGTCGTCACCAACGATTGCAGAAATAGACCCAAAGCAATCACAGAGAAAGAGGCTCAACTTATTACAATTGAGCGGCAAGTGATCTAAGAGCTGAACCCCCGTGTCTCGTTGCATTGATTGCCACTGACCACAAGCTATCGTCGAGTGGACTTGGGGCCGGAGTACAGCTGCCTGGGGACAAGATTGGCAGAGCGCGACCGGGTTCAACGGAAGGAGTCCTCGCTTCTGCCTTAAATGCCAGCGATTATCGCATCTGCGTCTGGAGACGATGGTGGAAGAGGATGCAACCGATTCTCGTTCGATTGCTTCATATACTTCTGGCTATACGATTCTCGTTCTACAGCCAGTGGCTATGTTTTCTAATGGGTTATTGTATTTTTCTTAAATACATTCTATTTTAAGGTAGGCCAATGGGCTCGAGAATCATAGAACATCGTGGAACATCGTCTACTTGTTAATCGAATGTGGCTGGGGTCATTAAAGAATATTTTCATAAAAATTTCGGCTTTCTTTTAATTAATTTTGATTTAATTCAGCAGACATTCAGGATGTTTTAAATAAGAAACTGGCAATGTTAACGCCAGTCTTACATAAAGGGTGATGTACGAAATGCCTTACACTGAATATACATTGTGCCATACAATACATTGTTATTACAAAGCACACAGGAATGTGCATGGCGAAACAATAAGTAAGACGTGTTCAATATAACCTCTTCGAGACGAACCCTCATGTCGTAACCGCTATACGAAAAAATGCCTACGCCAATCTCTGGGGGGGGGGGGGGACGTGAGGATGGCCGCGCGAGCATTTGCATTCCATTTCCTGGTTTACTGCTGTAGACATTTTCGTCCTCACAAAAAAGGTCGTAAGGATGAATTAATATTGGGGCAGTGTCAAGGCACATTGAACTACCTGAAATAAGGTTATCAATCCATGACAGAAAGATTCATACAACAAAAGCCCACCTTCTAGCAACAAATGCTGTTCTGGATTTCCTGCATGAACATTTTGGATGTCTCATGGATGTCTCCCGTGTGATGGCTCATGGATGTCCAGAACATAGAGAGCTCCCATTGTCTCTGCAGTAGAATGAAGCTTCTCGATAAAAATGTGCAGATTCATGTACGAAGTCTGATCAAAAAGTATATGACCTTAGACCAGGAAAAACATATGTTATATATTTAATTCAAATACTATTCTCCTTCAAAATAGGATCCTTCTTAGTTAACAAATTTCTTACAGCGATATTGACACTGTTGGAAATTTTTTTGGTTCAGTATTTTTTTTTTTTTTGGTAGGTTCATGAAATGCTTTGATGTCTTCTGTATCTGGAAAGCTCTTTCCTATGAGTGGCTGGTGCGAACCCTGGGAACTAGGGAGGATGCTGAATTTGTATAATACTGTGATTCGCTGGATGAGCTGAATGATCTGTTACTTTATCATGACGGAGCAATCGGTCGCCACTCCTGCCAGAGTTTTGATCTATTGCGTCTATTAGCATCTCGTAGCGAGCAGACAACAGTTAATACTCCATGTTAATCGTCCATCCTTGTAAAGCGTCTCTAGATGTACCGATGACACACTAGTGATCGAAGAAAACGGCCATGGTGACCTTCACATAGAGACGTATTCAGAATTTTTCTCGGGGGGGGGGGGGGACAATTATGTTGGGGGTGAGCCCCACAAGCAACAGAATCAGTTGGCAAGCCCTCTCAGCTGCCTCCCCCCTCTGCATACGATCTAGCTTTCACATGATTTCGTGATAGGCGTGCCTGCTTTGGCCGTGGAGACTTCGTGATTGGCGTTTTTCATTGAGATAAATGTGCCTTTAGGGTCATTTGGTAACCGTAGACCCAGGACTCATCTCAGTTTGCGTGTCACCAAGTTTAAGGCAGATCCTTCCGTTATTTTCACTTCAAAAACAAATGCGACGAACATGTTGGTTAGTTGGTTTATTAGAAATTTTGGCGTCGACTACTAAGGTCATTTTGCGCCTTTTACATAAGTTATATCTGTACGCAGCCCGGGACAAACACAAACATCCCATGCCCACGGCGGGATTCGAACCCACGACCAGGCGGACTCGAGAACTAGAAAGCCTACGCCCTAGCCCTCTCGGCTACCTGGCCGGCCGACGAACACGTGCTATTATCACAATGAATGAAGGGTAGTGTTACTCTGTAGTCTTGATGTGATTTCTTATAACCTTCAGTCGGGAATTCAGAGATACGCCTTACTATTTAGAAGTTGCTTTGTTTCTATGTACCCAGGTCTTAGCCTTCACGTATTGATAAGAAAATAAACACAGATGGCTGTAGATGTGTTTAAGAAGGGGGAAAACTACGAAGAAAATTAGTTTTTTTTCGGAGGGTACTTTACAGTATAATTGTACGAGTTCAAAATAAGTGGATGGGTTTGGAGAGGGAATGGTTGGCATGGCAACATTGGAGAAAGGGAGGAGGAGGAGGGTACAGGACTTAGGCGGTCCGAAGCGTTTGTCGAGAGTGTCAGGTAACCATCTTTTGTTGTCTCCTTCGCACGCATTAACGACCATCGATGGCCCCTCTCGCGCGCTCGATATTCCGTCACGTGCGATTAAGTCTCCCACCCTTTTGAAAATATTCTCCTAAATCCCTGACCACCCACACACTCTCCAACCCGTTCGCTTTTGTAAGAAACGCATCTGAAATCGGAGATAATGAGAAGGCGGCCGCGAAAATCCGCGCGTCAAAAGCGCAGACGAAACATGTTGATGGAGATTGGAAGGTGAACGTAGAGAGGGGGTTGGTTGGGATAGAAGTCTTGTAAAATCGTTAGGAGGGTGGTTGGCAGGTTCATTAGCTCGTCAGCGACGGACGAGGCTTAAGAAGCCAACGGCAACTGCCAATGCGCAAAACCAAACAGATAATAAGAATTGGGGGGAAGCGGCTAAGAACCTTCCCAGGCGCTTTACACTCGCTCGGACATGCCTACGAAAACATACGTCTCTTTACAACGTTAACGAGGAACGTATTCTGCAACACCTATTGGTTCGGATTTCAACATTATAACGTATCGCTCATTATTTTCCACGGACACAAAGCTGAATGGGTCGAACATATTTCCGATGC
The DNA here is from genome assembly GCA_023313115.1 of Rhysida immarginata. NCBI lineage: Eukaryota > Metazoa > Arthropoda > Chilopoda > Scolopendromorpha > Scolopendridae > Rhysida > Rhysida immarginata. The sequence goes on along the minus strand of JAHWFO010057280.1, from coordinate 24,964,423 downwards.
CTTCAGCTCGAATGTAATTTCATCGCTCGTAAATAGGTGGGGAGCAAAATAGTTTAGGTAATGTGCGTAAAATATGACATCGAAAGTGCATTTGCAGACACACCATGCAACTATACAGGATTATATGACCTAATAGCGAAGTTAAACTCGACAATTTACTTGTTCTGTACTGTGCATTCTATGGCATAAATGCTTTTATCCCTTCAAAATTGTATCAAACGGACGAACAACGAATCGTATAATGGTGGCTATTTCAAATCTCAGGAAAAAAATCGTATAATGGTGGTTATGAAATCTCAGGAAAAAAAATTCAATTTTGCAACAAAAAACAGTTCAAAAGTTTTAAGACGCAAACCACAAACCTCGCATTTAATGCGCAGGGTGTTCATTTATCCAAAATATTTTGAATAACTGAGATAAAGGTATTTTCGTGCAATATTCTGTCTTATGCTTACACAGCGGCGTTCACATATGCTGTTCAAAATTTACATCTGTTTGCACAGCTGAATATTACGGCACATACTTGAAGCTACGCATAGTAATACCGTCGATCTGGGGTTATTGGCATATCTTTTTAGATAGCCTCACAGAAAATAATGGGGCGAGATTAGGTAGGAGAGCGAGGTGGGTTAGGTTAGGTTAGGTGTCCACAACCATATCGAAATCTCCGACTTCTCCAGAACCAGATTGCACGTGTTCCGTAACTTTCGCAAAAGAGCGCGGACATTCTTAAAATAAGGGCGCTAACAACGCATTGTGTTTTTGTATCTGTTTGTGTATATATGGCGCTACTTATACAGCACATATGAGACATTTATTTACTTCAATTGACCAGATTAATCTGCTTGATCCTTTGCAACAAAAGTTCTTGTGATTGTAATAATCAAGGGGCAAAGTCATACCAAAACTGGAGTGCCGAAGAGCGACCATTAATCTACTCCGTTTCTGTAATGGTCCCTTCGGCAAAAGCACTCAAGTATGCAAGGGCGAGTTTCGCATTTGCCATAAATAGAACCGCCTTTGCCATCGGAAAACATATCTCAATTATTAAGCGTTTGTATTCAGTTCGGTCTACCTCCTCTACCGTGAGTAAAACAGTTGTTGAGAGCTTTTAATGACGGCCTTCACCCAGCTCATTTTATCCGAAGCTGAATAATGGTACACGAGAACTTTTCATATGGAACCACCCATGGTTGTCTTAACTATTTAAAAAACTAAATTTCCGTACAATACTTTCGAAATATGGAACAACATCCCGCTTCATATTAGAAGGTTCACGTCACTACAATTACGTCCTCAAGAATTAGGCTGCTAGAATACAATAACACTTGGAAAAAGGTCTCTGGAGGATTTTTACACGCCATTACCTCCGATATTGATGAATAAATAGTGAAAAGTAGTAAAGAAAATTCCACGGCCTGAACTCGAACCAGGGACCTTCGGGTTACCGTCCCGCGAAGGTCCCTGGTTCGAGTCCAGGCCGCGGAATTTTCTTTACTATTTTTCACTATTTGTTAGAATACACCATTGTTAGTTTCCAATCACGCCTTTATACACTAATTTCACCTTTTAATCTTCTCGGCGTGTAGCAATTTTTCAATACTTTTGATTTATGGTAACCAAGAGAAATTAGGATGAAGTGCTCTAAACGAATATCTGTCTCATGAAAGTAACTGTCCCGTATGATATTTTCAGGGAAGCATGACTCTCTTGCCATACTAAAAGGTTTGAATATTTGTGAAAAGAAAAAGATGAGAATCAATGGTAAATGATATTATTTTTTCATCCATTTTTCAAACAATAATATCGTTTAGAGTTCTCACACTGTAAGGTGAAATGGAAGAGTTCACTTTATCGCGCTCAATAAGTGGAGATAGGTAGGAAATATTTTTTTTAAATACTCTAATTTTATTTAAATCCTGGCACTTCAACAATAGGCTGCAACGAGCGGTTGCGACCAGGCTTGAGTGAAAAAATGCAGCTCACAGATCACGCATGAGGGTTTAAAGTTTAAACTTTAAACTTTAAGGTGTATTATCTCTCTGACGTCCCTGCCTATTGAGCGCGATAAAGTGAACTCTTCCATTTCACCTTACAGTGTGAGAACTCTACCTGATGTTTGGAGTTACCTCCAGTTTAATTTCTCTATTTTCTTATTGTGTGTTCATCAAACTTTCTGATGGTTTGGAAATTCTCGATCTGTGCACCGGGTGGCCCCTCCTCCCATTGAGCTTTCCATCTTGACAACTTGGTTGTATTTAAGACACTTACGGCCGTATTCACCACCTCGGATTAATCTGAGAGTTAGAGTTAAGGTGAGAGATGGTATTTTAACGTTTCTCTATTGGATAACGAGAGTCACGTGCTAAGGTTTAACTCTAGGTTGCCCAACTCGCACTTTAATCCTAGGTGGTGAATACGGCCGTTAGTGACAGCACGACTGTACAAGTGTCTGCGATGGCCCAATTGGTAGAGGCGTCGACCATGACACTCAAGGTTCCTGGTTCGAATCCAGGTCGCAAAATTTTCCCATCCATTTTTCAAAAAATAATATCATTTACCTGATGTTTGGAGCTACCTCTAGTTTAATTTTTCTATTTTCTTAATGAGAATCAATGTTGAGAAAAATCAATGAAAATTCTTGTGTTTGAGTGTAGTATTGATCAAACAAATTACGTGCTAGAAGTAACTGGACATTGTCTGGAGCAAGTGAATGAATTTGGGAAGCATGTTTGGTCTTGATAATGTGATTTCGAGAAGAAGAAGATTTGGGCTGCAAATCGCGGGTGCTCTAGGGAAGTATGGAAGAAATCAGAACTTACCATCATGTGTAAAAATGCTACCAGTGTTAACATATGGAAGTGAAAGTTGGGTTTGCATGAAAAGCATAAGAAACGTTTGTTGCATGAAATTGGCATTTTTAGAGGTGTGGCTAGTGTGTGTGAATAGATGGGACCATGTTCCGAATGATAATGTAAGAGGTATGTGCGGAATAGAGAGAAATGCAGTGGATGTAACCTGTAAGTCTGCCTTGAGATGGTTTGGGCATATGGAACGAATGCAATATGAACGGCTGATTAAACGATTGTGTGCTGTTCTTGTGGATGGGAAATATGGAAGAGGAAGGCCAAGGAATTTTTAGCAGGGAAAAGTAGAGGAATACCTGAGGTTGTATGGTTTAGGAATTTTGAATAAAAAGGTTAATCTGTATGAAGAAAAGAACACGTTAAACCAAAGAGAAAGGGATACGTGAAGTAGTTTAATTGGATCGATTTAAGGCTAAGTTTCTTTCCTTCTATGTCCTACATACCCTCCCAAGAAGAATTAGGCGTCATGTTTTTTTTTGTTATTGGGCAACATTACACTAAATCATCCCCAACGATTTGCATCGCATAGATGGAAAATTAAGCGAAAATTCCTGGATTTGTTCAAAAGTGGGGTTCATCAATAAGTTAGGCGTTTCTGAAGCTGCATATTTTCTTCAGTCGCCCGCGATGATTTAGCTAGAACAAGCGCAGGAAACAATGGAATCTCGAAGAAGATAATTTAAAGGGAAAACGCACAAACACACAGACAGACGAATTAACGGACTATTAATATCCATTTCCGCTTCTCAAGCGAAACAGCGAAGGATTTTAACGTACGACCACGAAAAAGAAATGACGAGAGGATGGGGGGGATAAAGAACAAGAGTAAATGTGGGATGATGAAACAGACCAAAGACAATTCCGACTGCGATGGGAGTGAGGAGGTGGGCTTTTCGGCGACAGATAGGAGGAGGAGGAGGAGGAGGAGGAAGTTGGTCGGATGGACGGAGGGTGGGGAGTTAGTTTGTGGGAATCGCTTGTCTGCATTTATGACCGATGCGAGAAGAATTAACGAGATCCCAAACGCAAGCGCGTGCGTTATCGGCCCTCCACGCTCCACGGGATCTGGTAATCAGTTAAACAATGCAAAGCCGTCACGTGCTCACTGGAGCGTGCGAGCCCAACAACTGACTTTTCCACAAACCTCCTCCTTCCTTCCTTCTCCTGTGTTGCGCGCATTGGCCATTTTGCCTTTGCCGTTCATCGCCCTCTCCCCCTCGTATTTTTCCGTTTTCCAACATTCGGATGGAAATGTTCGCCACGGAAAAGGGACGGACGGACGGACGAGACGCACACATACACACACCACACACCAGGCTTATCGCCCCGTTTGCTTCAATAGCTCGATTAGAATCCCTCCCATCCATTGGACTAAACTATCGCTCACACCTACCTCCCTCTTCTCTATTTACACAAACAATGATCTTTGCTCGTTACTTTTAAAGTTCCTTCATTAACTTCACGAGCCAAGAACTTCAAATGCCCCGTTTGCATATATAAAAATCACTTCATTTTACAATATTTTCCACGCATTTAACATGAGGAACTCCGATCATCCCACGCATCCTTCTTCATTACTCCTATTCCCCCTTCATTCCTTTGATGGCCTCTTGTACAAGTACACGGACAAAGTCCCACGACTTCCCCAACCCTCCCGTATCCTGTTCTCTATTAAGAGAAATGAATGGAAACGACAAGGGAGGGGTGAAGGAGAAAGAAAAGTGACGAATGCGAAGGCGATAAAAATTGAAAATCACGCAAGCGGGGGAGGGGGGGGGGGGTGGTTGTTGGGCGGGAAAATCGCAACGGCGGGTTTTGATTTAGCACTCGCAAGATTAACAAAATTAAAAATCAAAAACTGAATAATAAAGAGAGCGACCCATTCATTATTTATATTCATCAAATGATTGAATGGCACAATCTGTTTTTATTGATCGCGAAGCACCGATAATGCACTTGCATAGATCATCATCATCTATTGTTTGCGGAACCCTACAGATAAGCCCCAGAATGGCCAGAGGCCATAAAACGGGAGACGCATAAACTTCTTCAATTTCTTTTTTTCTTTTTTTTTTTTTTTAATTTACAATTTTTAATTAACCTTGTCGAGCATTTAGCTGGGGATGTTTATCACGGGGAATACGAGAAAGGGAACGGGCCAATTGCCTGCGTTTGTAATTTTATTTCCACACTGATTGGAAGTGGAGTACAATTAAGCGCTGGTAATTTAGCATAGTCTTCGTGAATGTTATCGATAAAATTCGTAAATAATCACAAAAGTCACAATGAGGGCAGTTTTAATTTATATCTCACGTGGTTGAGGTCTCGTTATTTTGCAGTAAATAAAGAAAATTCCTAAGGAAACCAGTCACTATAGAATTTCTTTACTTTGGAAAAGAAAGATACGTTTGAAAAGAAAATTCTATAGGTTGCAGTTAAAATTTCGGACATTCTATCTCGCAGAGAGTTCAGTATGTTAGAATCGAACGATTTTGAAACTTTTGAACTGTTAAGAAAACCTCTGTGATATCTACAATGTCAAAGAATTCATGCCGATTTTCTCCCGCTCTTTTCGACAAGCTTTCAACATATTATCCAATGTTTTAAGATTTGGTAGTCACAAAAATCCCTCAACGAAGCGCCGGGTAATTCTACAGAGGCATCTTCAAATGGAAAGGTTCCATTTTCGTAAGCGGCGACCGGTGTTTTCGTAAGCGGCTATATAACATCGAAGCTTTATCTCCATGAACTATACAGTCACGTGCTGTCCGTATATGACAACAAATTGAGATTTTTAGGTTGGGTATGTTACAACTACAGTCGGATTCTATCTGGTAATCATAAATCGAACAATCGCCTTGCACCCCAATTTTCATTTCTGGGGACTATGTCACGGCAAGGATATTCTTTCACTCCTCTCGATAAGTTTCCTCAGAGTTAAGAGTTCGAAGTAGCAATGTCCATCGATGAAGGGTTCGATGATTTTACGGGGACATCTTCAAAGGAATTCCCGAAATGACCTTTTTCAGTGGGTTTTTTTTTTTTTTTTTGTAAACTATCATTGATTTCGAAGTGTGACTTTAAAGGTTTGTTCATACAGACGGGAATTTGGAAAATTCGAAAGAACTGGAACACCACTTCCCAAAAAAACATTTAACAGGCACGAATGTACATTTCGGCTAATATGCAGCCATCATCCTGTGCTTTCCAGTTATTTCGATTTCATTTGTGTAAGTACCCACAGTCTTTATTGCATATCTTAATTATGGGAATTTGGATTTTTTTACGATAATGTTGCGAGCTGTTGACTGGGAAACTCTGCATGTCTAGCAAAACCAACCTTTGCGTTTTTGGATTCCTTCTGAGATGAGACGCTTCAGTTTTTCCTATTATCTCAGACGATCGTCTAGATGTGGGTTATTTCTGGAAGCCTGGTTCATCCAACGTTGCTAATATTGAGGTTTTTACTATTTTTTATTGAATACAATGCTGATTCCTGCTTTCGTAATCCTTAACCTTTTGCTCTTATACATTCTTAATATAACTGAATACTAGGCATCAAAAAGGGTGCCTGTTATATCACCCCAAAAAATCTACCAATTTTGGTGGAATGCTCGACGCAAAATCTGTCCTAACAACTGACCTTGATAGTCATCGTCATCATGATCTTCATTATCATCATCATCATATCATCATTTACAACCATTATCTAAACACTGCAGTATGAGGTCTCCTCGAAATTTTTCCACAATGGTTAACTTGAAGAGTAATAATCCACCACGCTAGCCAAATACGGATTGGAAGCTGCTGTATGGGTTAGAATAGACAAACACTGGGGGATACGAACCCGCGATCTCATGATCACGAGAATCAGAGGACCTGCCCCTTAAAAGATCTCAGCCACTGAGGTCGGCCGTAATAGTACCGAACTGCATTTATAGCTTCAACTAATCTCAAATTTCGTTCACGTGCTCCCAATGTATTCAGACCGTATTATAACTTATTCATTTATCTGTACTTACAGGCATTAGCAGTTTTGTATTTTTAAGGACTCTTCCTAATCTTATGTTACTTTATCAGTGCCTCTTTTCGATATGTACGAGGGCGTATTGAAAAGTAATGCCTACATGGCTGTAACTTTTTTATTTGTTAACCGATTTTCAAAATTCTTTTTGTATCTTATACTCACATTTGTCCTCTATGTAATGCACTATTCACTTTTCGACATAGTCTCCATCCCTTTCCACGCATTGCGCCAACGCGTGACTAGTTGGGTGAACCCGTCGGAGAGGAATTCCGGAGTTGTTGTCGACACCAGGATTGAATGGCAGCTTTGGACCCTCTTCTGGAGTACGATAACGTCCGCCCGCAAACGAGTCACCACACACCAGAGGCGTTGCAGCGCCTACAGTTCAAAGATGAATGACTGAAGTTCAAAGATGAAAGACTTTGCACCCTTTCACCGCTTCCCAAAGAAGAAAGAGCCCCTTAAGGGACATGAGTTGGTTCTGATGCCGAGGTAAACGCTGCCATTCAATCCTGGTGTCGACAACAACTCCGGAATTTCTCTCCGACGGGTTCACCCAACTAGTCACGCGTTGGCGCAATGCTTGGAAAGGAATGGGGACTATGTCGAAAAGTGAATAGTGCATTACATAGAGGACAAATGTGAGTATAAGATACAAAAAGAATTTTGAAAATCGGTTAACAAATAAAAAAGTTACAGCCATGGAGACATTACTTTTCAATACGTCCTCGTAAATAGCTCTGCTCAACGCCCAATTTTGTTGAACTATATATTTGATTCCTCAGTATTCGTCTGAACGAAGAGGATAACTGTAAGTATAGTTTGTAAAATAAATGTTAAATATGTCGGGCCATTCAAACTAGTAGAAAAAAGCTCTACCGATTTAGCAACAGAGATAAAAAATTGCGCAAAAAAAGTCTTAATAAATTATTTTATTCATAAGTATAAATAAAGATAAAATTAATGAACGAAGTAAACTCGTTTAAATTTTATCATATGATATTGAATAATAATGTCTGGGATTTGATTCTGTTATTCTCTCATTTTTTGAATGCCTAATTTCCATATTGAAATTAAGAGAGATCGGGACGTGCGTAAAAAAAGAAACGCCTGTCATCGATGGAACGAAAGTGTTTCCTATCGTAAGCGTAATAATCGGGGATAATGGGTTTCAAACGACATCCTTAGCACACACATACACACGAAGAGAAACATACATACGCATGAACACATTACCCTCCCCTCGCTCGTGCGTTCGCCGACCCTCCTCCAGCCGACGGTCATAAAGTATCGCCTTATCTGTCGCGTGTCGTGAATGGAACCCCCCGCATTGTCCGACCACAAACCTCTTCACCCCCTTGAAACCACTCTTTCCTTTAATGAATTCATGGGAGGAGGGGAAAAAACACAGCAAAACGGGAGTCGGACTAACTCTCCTATCGCCAATTTTCGCATCTTCTAAATCCGCCTTCTTTTAGGAGGAACGCTTTTTTTCCGTTCGCAGTTATTGTAAATTTTAATTTTGACTTTAGCATTTTCCCTCCCCATCATCTTTGGCGAAATCGGCGTCATACTCTTCGGTAATGACCCGGCTCCACCAACAACTCGGCATAACAAATATGGCGAGACGCCGAAGTCAGTTTTCCAATTTCATAGATTTTGGTAACGCTGGTTTTGTTCGCATTGTCTTCAAAGACACAGCATGCTACTCATTTAATACACTGATTGGAAGAAAGTAATTGGACACTTTCGATTTTAGACGCTTTGTCGAATATTTAGAAAAATACTTGACATATTATCCTGAAACTTCAAGGGAGTAAAGAGCATGTTACACACCAAATATTTCATCGAAGGTTTTGTCCCGAAGGCAAATAGGGGACCAGTAACGAATTAAACAAAAAAAATAATGTTTGGGATCACCCTGTAAAATAATGCTTGAAATGCATTGTAGCTGTGGCATAAACGGCTTGTTTTACTTTTCTGTATTCATTTGTATGAGAATAGCTCGTTAGTCATGGAGATATTAAGGTTTCTTTAAAAAAATCGAAAGTTTTTTATTTATAACATGCAGGGTTTTCAACACAATGCAATGCCATTTTCAGGAAATTTGACAAACTACAGTATAGACAACACCCTGCAATCAGAATAGAAAAATATTAAATATTTGATGAAATATGAGCATTTTACTAAATAATGTTTAACTGCGCATGCGTTACGAAATTGTCTTTTGCATAACTTATTAGCCAATGTATAGAGCTACTCCTATAAAAAGTCCAAGCAAATATCATGAATATTGAGAAAGATATCGCCGATAGAATGAGTTGAACTTCAGTTGCTCTCAAAAATAAACAAAACGATAAGGGGCTTTCTCCAAACTTTTATTTTTGGATCGGACACCAGTATCAACTTCTTCTTACGCTGATATGAAGTCAATATTTTTTCATATACGTATAAAAAATTTATTTTGTTTAGCAAAGGTTTAATATTAATAAAGAGAACGAAGCCTCTATTAGAAATACACTAACACCTTCATAATTAGATACAAAGATACTGCTACGAAAAAAATATCTTTAACCTAAAATTCGCCTATCAAGCCTATCGGACCTCAGCACCACCTTCACCATTGAAATTTCACCGAAAAAAACAGCAACAAGCACGAAGATAGGACGAAACGTGACCGCTTTGGGAAATAACTCCTTTATTAATGAATTTCCTCTTAAGTACTCCCTTCTTATTCTAAACGATTTACATTATCCATCCACCTATTCTCATATACATATACCAGTAAGTGAGAACCAACAGCTAATTTAATGCAGCAAGATAAGGATTAATGCCTCATATATTTTGTTGCATTTATATCTGTTTTACCTGAACATGAACTGCAATGTTGGAAGACACTACGAGATCTGCCCAAACGCTCTTAGGTGCACTTCTTGCCATTTTCGCCTGTAACACATACGAGGGAGAGTCAAGCTAAAGTTAGGAAAATGGATTTATGAGGAAATGGAATGAGCTTTAATAAAACTAATTACGTCATTTCTCAACATAGCCTCCACCCTACTGAATGCATTTGCGCCACGTGCCTGGAAATGGCTAGATTCCATTAGAATAAAAGGTTTTATCTTGTCCTCGCAACCATCGTTTTCTTGAATGATTGTAGACACAACCATGGCTGATGGATGATGCTGATGCAATGTTGTCTATTGTGATACGGCAATTTTGACGAACTGAATGTCCACAGTTTCAATGTTTTCCGGCAAAACAACTGTCTTTCAGGAACTTTTGTACAAAAGCGACTCCTTTCTTGAATTTTTCAATCCAATTTTAAACCTAAGCCTTACACGTACAGCCTTGACCGTACCTCAAAGATTTCTTTTGGGTATCACCTTTAGCGTTTCAGAAACGGATGCCTCACCGCACTTTCTTGAGTAAGTTACTAGCCGATCCACCATTTTCGAAGCTGACATATTATAATCTTTACGTTAAAGAAAGCGTTGTAAAAATTGTGCAGCTAACTCCTCCGAAACGGCAAATAAAAATTAAATTACGCATACCAAGAGAGTATCTTAAATTATGCATCGGCGTAATTTTATGTCAGTTGAGTTAGATATATAAATTTTCTTCTAAAAATTAAAAAATCTATAGCGTTCAAACCAGAGAACCAAACTCAATAAACTCGACATGTGCGGACTCTGTAAATAACTTGTTTTCTGTAAATAACTTGTTTGTAAGGCGAATTTTTTCTGTAAATAA
>JAHWFO010057280.1:24934473-24953676 GCA_023313115.1 Rhysida immarginata | reverse complement strand
TAACGACCCCCCCCCCCCCTCAAACCCCTGCCGACAGATTTTTTTTTATAAAGTATGCATTGCCGTATTTTCCATGGAAATGGGCTAAGCCTTTAAAGAGAAATTAATTTTTTTTCCGAAAATGAAGAAATGGCAGAAACATTCACTTCATCGACCCAAGCACAATAAAAACGATATGAACGGCCTCCTCTCATTGAGACGAACCTTTTTTTGAAAAGAAACTGGCTGCAAAGAGCCAGTTTGGAAAAATTAAGGTTTTAAGGACCCCAGTCCCCCCTAACAGAAAAAAACTCTTTTGAATCCGTTTCATGACCTGGTGGTAGGTCTGTGCGAATGTACCATTCAGCCATTATAATTTATTTAAACATGGGTCTGCTGCCAACAGTTTTTAGATTAAAGCATGCGTTCATTGGGTTTTCTACAAATCTTGGTTCCTAGCGCACTTTTTACCTTTGTATATATCTGAAGAAAATGATACTATAATCGGGAAAAATTTATTATAAATTTTCAATTCTAATTTATTTACACTATAAATCCGGTTTTTCTGATATTTATGAACAATATCCAGGAAATTGCAACTTCACACATTTCCTAAAAGTTAATTCTTAAGAAACGATAAGCAAAGTCCGATTGCAACAAAAAATGGATTTTATTCTAGACACGTTTCGGTTCTTAGACGATCCTCTATTAAGTTACAAATGAAAGCAACAGAGTTGTTAGCTTATACAATTTTTACATGAAAACAATGAGTCTAACTCACTAAAAGCAGAAGATGAGAAATCAATCAACATCCCATTCAATAGCAAGACGACCCCAATGATAGATTTAGGGCGTGTCTAAAAAGTCCGACCGGTCGCCAACAGGTTACGTGGTACGATCTGCGACCGTTTGCTTCCGTATGTTCGTTCATGGACAGCGCGGTCGTGAGCATTTTGCTTCAAAATAGCGTCGCAACAAAGTTCCTCATCATATTTATTTCTCCAAAATATATTTATTATGTATCGGGCACTCGAACACTTCAATTTTCTAATTTCGTCCGCTATTTTAATTCTACTCACCGAGGCAGCCGAACGCGACCGGCGTTGCACTTCGGTCGCGTTATGAAAACGCTCATCGCAACCGTCGTTACTTTATGAATCGAGGGTCGTCCGAATCCGGAGAAAATTTAAAATGAATAAAGCCAGCTACGTATGCCTGCATCGTTCCCGCGTCGATCGGACATAGTCAAAATTTCGAATCAGTCACTGGTGGCTCCAAAACGAGCTTTGCGACGTGCTTTGACCGGTCGCGACCGGTCGGACTTTTTTAGACACACCCTTAATGACTTCTTGAGCGTTTAATGAGTTAGATTTTCATATTTTCCATTATGTTTGGCGTGTTTGGAAAATTAAATTACGTCCTTTACTTCGTTGATCCTCCCCCAAACTGTTGTATCTTAATTACTACATATTCAGCATAATTAGATTTGTTCGTGGTGAACTTAATTGCGGACGTTCGTTCTTTGTAGCACTGTTGGAACGAACGTTTTCGTGAGGCCCAAATAATATATGTCGCACGACTGGCATTATCTGAATTTATACAGGGTGTCCGGAAATAACTGGTAAATATTCATGTACGTGAGAGAACATGTATAAAGTAGCATTTTTATTCCTATGAACATGGTGTCGCAAGCCAACCCCCACAAAGATACAGGGGGATTAAAGTATGTTGCGCTGCCTGATTGTTCGAAGGTGTTGATGTAATGGAATAAAATCAAGTCACATTACATAACATTAAACTATGTAGAAATAAACAAATAAGACACCCTACAAACGGTGTAGGCTCTTAAGGTAACATCTTGACTAGACTATGAGCAATGCACATCAAGGCGTACATCCAAGCTGTGGGTAAAAACAAATGGAGTGACCTGAGAGGGGCAGCCATTCGAGCATACATTGATGTCAAATCCTCGGAGGGGAGGAGAAGCGAAAAAGAAGAACTCCGAAGATTTTACACGAGCAAAAAGAAAGAAAAAAGAAGCTGTTACCCCGAGCCGGAATAGACCCGCCAGAAAGAGAAAAAAGCAGGAGAAGAAAGACCATTGGTGGATTCTATGCGCAGAATCGGCTCAGAATCCGCCAAAGGGAAATAAAAGGCGGGACAATTGACATCTCTTGAGCAGATGTGGGCTGCACCACAGTGCCTAGTCGCTCGCGGGACCCCAACAATCAGGCAGCGCAACATACTTCAATCCCCCTGTATCTCTGTGGGGGTGGGTTTGCGACACCATGTTCATAGGAATAAAAATGCTTCTTTATACATGTTCTCTCATGTTTATAAATATTTACCATTTATTTCCAGACAACCTGTATACGAGTGTGTATGAGAACGGTCTGTTCCCTTAAGCAAGCAGGCAATTCTGTTGCTTTCATTTGTAAACTTAAGGCCCGGCGCAAATGGGGCAACAATCAGGCGACGGCGACTGAATCAGTCGAATGGAATGGTCGCTTGTGGAATGAAAATGGTTGCTAGCAACATACTGGGGACATGCTAGCGACATGTAGAGGCTATCGCTGGTTGCCGTCGCCTCGATCAAGCTAGGTTTAATCCAGGCAACAAGGTTGCCTCCACCACTCTATCATGTGACTGACAATAGCCAATGAGCTTTTACCTCTTGCATTTCGCGTGTTCAAACAGCATGGCTGATCAAGTAATGACATATAGCAGGAACTGGACCACAGAAACAATACCTCCAAAAGCAAGTTCTGCAATTTTTTCGATGTTTTTGCCGGCATCCATCTTGATCTTCGCCTGTCGTAATAATTACGTCATTCTCAAATCATCATTTAATTGTTGCTGCTTACGAATCGGTGCCGCTTTGTTGAACGAAATGGCTTCCACATTTGCGCTATCTGTTGCCTCAAAACAAGCAACAAAAATGTTTCCACTGACGTTATGTGTCGAAGCAACGTGTTCCATCGACACAATTTGCTTCGACATTGTTGCCTCATTTGCGCCGGACCTTTGGAATCTAGAATAAAAATGAATATTACTTCATTCTTTTGTCATCATCTATTTTGTCCTTTCACTCTCGTTTGTTCTATATATGACGCTAACTGCATTATTGTATCACTGGTTATTACTCCCTCGGAGTGCGATAAATAAATAAATAAATAAATAAATAAATAAATAAAAATCCATTTCTTGGCCTTGCATTTTAATACAGCATGGAATCCAACAGGCCGGTGAAATTTAAATGTTATTTGCTTATTTGTTTGAGGAATTTAAAGTATTGCTTACTCTTTTTCCGAGTCTTATGTGCAAAGAAATAAATAAATATAAAAAACGGGACCACTGCTGATATCTAGAAATTACGCTCTATAGGCTTTTTGTTTTAGCAGGAATGATTGTTTCAAAAAGCCAGGAAAGAAGTCAAAATTCGTCTCTTATTTTTCTTTGTCACCAATCGTCATCATCAGAGTTGATAGAACGAGAGAGAGAGAGAGAGAGAGAGAGAGAGGGAGAGGAAAAGGAGTGTGTATGTGCGTGTCTGTAAAGGATAGAAAGTGGAAAAGGGAATAAGAGAACTCGTCTCCCTTTCACTCGCTATACGGGATCAAAGGGTTGACTTAATATTTATCAAGCGCTCGCGGAATGACGCAGCGGAATCTATTATTCAATCAGTCTGAATTAAAGAACCCCATTCAGAGAATAAAACCTTATCTCGGCCAACCCCCTCCCCTCCCCTCCGAACACTACCACCACCCTTACCCCTACCCCTCCGTCTCTTCTTCTTCTTCTTCTTGTGGGGGCGCCGGGGGTACTTTGCTCGATTGCAGCCAGTGGTGCGTGCTCGTCCGTGGCACCCCTGTAACTCCATCAAGTGAAGCACTTGTTCTTGCGCTTCGTCCTCGCACCGCCATTACTCGTTCATAGTCCACTGGACGAATGAAAAGAGAAGCAGAACATCCCGAGAAGAGTGTGTATAAGGAGGGGGAAAGCGGAAGAAGAAGAGCGAAAGAAAGAAAGTCTCATCGGCATTGGAAAAGAAATGACAGTGACGGTCATCAAATGCAGCTGAAATGGATGACGCTCGACAGTGGACTTGTCGCAATAAAAAGAAGAGAAGAAGGGAAAAAATAAAGTAGGAGTGGGGGAGGAGGAGGAGGAGGAAGAAACAGGGATACAATGGTGAGAAAATGAGGAAGAGCGAGAAATAAAAGGCGGAATGAAGAGGAGACGGTTCGAATGGGAAAGAAAAAGCTTAAACAAGTCAAGTGCACAAGTGATCTCCCTTCCTTCCTTCCTACCACCAGAAAGGAAAGAACAACTTTGAAATATCAGGTGAAGAGTAAATGAGCGAGGCGTTTAGGAGACAGACGGAGAGAGTCCTCTTTTGTCGTTTATCCTTAACGGACACATGGTTTATGACGGGGAAAAAAGGTGGAAAGGAATAAAAAGAAAAACGGGAAAATAAAGTTTAAAAAAAAAACAAGAAAAGGAAAAGCACACCATCTCCGTTCAATGGGTCGAAGAAACAAATATAAAAAGCTCGGTTGTTAGAAAGGAAGAAAGAGAAAGAAAGATTCGAAAACAATCACAAAAGAAAAAACTTCTTCAACCGGAGTCGCCAACATCAGTGAAGAGGAGTCGTCACACTCCATCTTGTTACACGATAATAAAAAGTAAGGAAAGTTGAAAGTGCCTTAAAAAAACTTACTCAATCACTGATAGGGCTTGTTTTCTTTCTCCTTACGTACTCAACTCGATATTGGAGGGAATGAAAAGCTAAATGCTAGGAGTTTTCGTTGCATCAAACGAAGTAAATATGAAAGACGATCTCTTGGAACTCATTTCGAGGGAGAATGGACATCGGGTTCAAAATTAGTTTAACGCAGAATAAAACAGTTTTTTTATGAAAACGGGCAAATATTAGTCAAAGCTTCATCAACAGTCGCTTTAAAATCTGGTGAGAGTTTAAGAACAATGTATTAGAAACATGTGTAAATTTATTTCGATCCGTTTTGAGGTCTAGTTTTAGGTTGTGTGATGATAGCGTGTACTTATCACATACTTAAGAAGGATGAATCCACTCTTAGAACTTGATGAGCATGGAGAAAAAGAAGGACCTAACTGACTTGATGACTCAAGATAGTGCTCATCAAGTGGATTCAAAATTGAAACAACAAAGCAGCTAACTGGACTCTCGAAGAGTTTTCAACCGTTATAAAAATGATTCATTGTCTTTGTCTAAAAGGAGTAACAGTGTCTCAAAGACAATCAATCATGAGCGAGAACGCCATCGTTTAAAATATTCTACGGAGAAACAGGGCATGTGCAACAGTTGAAAAATGATTTTAACCAAGGCCCTTCCCGACCCGACAGAAGCATGCGCCGGGAATTGAAGCGGATCCAAATCGGCAGTCGCATGACTATACGAAAACCTATGATTTCTGCAAAGAGCAGAAAAGTTAGTCTATAGTGGTGTCTGGAACGTTGGAACTAGAATATGTGATAGGAGGAGGGTTTGCCGGTAGCCAGATGCTCTTCTAAAAACTCATCTGTGAGAACTAAGTGAACGTCTGGTCTTACATTGACTTACAAGTGCTGCATACTGTATGTAATTCGGGCATGCATACTGTATGTAATTCAGGCCAAAGGGGGTACAAGAAATTATTAAACAGGCGTTACTAATGTGCAGTGTGTGCAGAATCAAAATTATTCAACAGCATTAAACTTCGCTGCACACGGATGCGAAACTTATGGTCAAAAATGTTACAATGGGTTTTAAGGCGATAAAATTGTTTTCGTCAAATGCTTTTAATGTATGTAGAAATGAGTGCTTAAGCAGTTCAACCCATACATAAGCACGCCCCCTGCAACTCATAAGAAAGCAAAAGAGCAACAAGTAAAAAATAAAAAGTGATAAGTGAGCTATAAATTCAGTTTCTTGGATTTTAAGATTCTTAGAAAAACATTACAAATATTCGTTTTCTTTCATAGAATAAGACCAAGAGTTCCTTTATTTCTTAATAAAATGAAGGCCGTCAGAAAAAAAAGTACGAAAAGAAGACGATGCTTCCTAGGACGTCTCGGGAAAACAAAAATAAAGCAAAGAAAACTCTCCCTTCATAACTGTTCAATAAAACACGATTTCGTCGGTGGCATTTTCTCTTTTCCTCTTTTTCTGCGTCGTCCATCCATTTCGAATCGTCCGAGACGTCGTCGGCATTGGATGGACCTCCATTTCCAATCCATACGCCCACCCTACCAACATCCTCCCGCCGCCGCCCAGTTCCCCTTCTTCTTCTTCTTCTTTTCCCCATCTCTTGCCATCATCGACTACTGTTCCTTGTCCTTGGTTGATATACAGAGCTCTTATGGAGCCGCGACTCGAGGAAGATGCTTTCTCTTTCTTTCTTTCTCTCCACAATTGGTGAAGGGAGGAGAGTCACATGGCCTTGAATAACAACGCCACTCGATCGCAAATGGACGGCGATCGTTTGAGAACCGCCGGCGTCTCCGACTGAGAGGGCTAAGTGGTCAACGTCGCCTACCCCGTTACAACGAACCATATAGAAAGAGAGAAAAATCGGATCACGTGAAAGAGGGTAAGAAAAAAAAAGCAGAAGAAGAAAGAAAAACTAAAAGGATTTTTCACCGAGAGAGAAAGCCTTCTTCGAAGCTCGTTAGGAGGAAAATGTGGCGAGGTAAGGACGGGTGGAGGCGCGAGGAAGCGTCAGAGAGATATTGAAAGTTGAAGAGACAATAGTGGGAGATGGGGTAATTAAAATGGGTAAGAAAAATAAAAAGGATTCCATTTGGAGAACGATTACACGGACGAAAATCGAAGACAAAGATTAGTTTGTTGTAAGGAGGGCCTTCGCTGTGTCTTTATTCCTGTAGTTGTGTCAAGTGGATTTTCATGTTATTCTCTCCGAGCAATCGTCATCAATGACGTGGCTCTCACAGAAAAAGAGAGAAAAAAGGGAAGAGGATAGAGGGTGGAGAGAGAAAGAAAAAATAAAAAAAACAGACACAGAGAAAGAGAGAGAAGAGTGAAGAGAAAAGTACGAGAGGTCTATTTCACAATGAGATGCTGAAATCGAAAATTCAGATTTCGTCAATTCGGACATTAGCATAGAAGCAACCTACAGTACTGAGAAAGAAAAAAAAACAAACCCAAAACTAAACAAATATAAGCACTAACTAATAACAATCAATCGGATCGCATAACAGAGTCTGACCCCATTTCCTAGAATACAACAAATCTGTCGAAAGTGATTCGTTCCATTTAGAGGACTCTCTAAGAAGCACTTTACTAGCGAGACAAGTTCGTCGGCGAACTCATTAATTCTTAACAAATCTCATTTTTTCCCCTTCTGCCTTGGTTAAGAGCTTCGAATCTGAGTGATCGAGTCAAAGGTTCCTTTTACTCGGAGTGGCAATAAATATGTTGTGCCGTAGCGTGACACAAACAATGACGCGTTTGTACGATATCCTTTTAAAAGAAATGTTCGCTGCAACCTCATAGCCGGATAATTTTTATTTAATTAGAGAACACTCGTAAGAGTAAATTTATTTGCGCTTATCTAATAAGAACAAGTAAATATGTCGTCATTCATTAGGCCAATTAATGGGAAATAAACTTTTCTCATTTGAAAAACAGAAGAAAAACATTTCTATTTTAGAATGAATCAACTTAATAAAGCGCGAAACTTTATACTCCAAGCTTGTTTATGTAAATATCTGTATTAAGAATAACAGAAACTTAACTCTTCTTATACTTTGTTCTCAATGATTGAATGATAACGCTGATCTACATCAGGCATTTTCATAATTCTAAGGCGTTAGTTGTGTATCGTATCACAGAACACATTTATTCATAAAATTTTACAATAATTACCAATTTTCTGGTGCAAAAACCGTATACGGTATTTGCTCTTAAGGATTGTTCAAACGAAGTATAGATTACGGTAGAGCTGATAGAATAGGAGTAGTTTCTCAACAACAATACACTTCCAATAGATTTTTAGCTATGGTCGAACGGTTGTACTTACAGATAGTCACCCTTGTTGTTCAGGCGGTCGACAAATTTCTGTAGACCTTCTACAAATAAACTGATGGGCTGAAGCTAAAATCATTCCTTCAGGCTGGACAGGACCATCCAGCGGAAACTTTGCAGTCCGCACATAGCGAGTGCTACGTTTCAAACAGGCATCCTGCATGCGCCGAAAGATTTCCACTGGTTGCGTGTCTTCCTTGAGTTACGCTTGGACGCGGTTTTCGCAACAATCACTTAAACAACTCTTATAAATGGTTTTACTCTCCTAGTGGAAACGCCGCTTAACTGGCGTCTTATTTAGTTTCCAAGACTTAAAATAGAAGCTGCCTAGAAAGTCTGCAATCACATAAGAGAAAATACACAATGTATCATTTTCAATGGTGTTCAGCGTGTGGAATTCTACTTGTTTGAATCAAAGCCTTGTTTGAAGACCTTCAAATAAACCAGCTTTCACTTTTCCATGCAACAATAAAATTTACTTGAAGCATCATTAATCTTATCCCTTTGAGTTAAGAACGAAGGCGTAGCCTTAGAAATAACGTACCGCTAGATGAGGCCTATACCTTTATATAATGAGTACAATAACGTACAGAATATCAAATCTATATATCGTGAGTACAATACATCTTAGTACTTGAATTTAAAAAAAAACTTTACAATACATGATTTCACGCTAACGAGACAATAAGATGCGCGCATGCGCAATAGTACTTCCGGAGGGCAAGAAAATTAAAAACGGCTGCACAAAACGGCGAACTGCAGCTGCTAGAGCAGAAAACAGTTTTTTTTGTTTTTAAGTTTGTGGATAAAAAAATAATATTGTAATAAAATATTTTTATTCTTTATATGCATTATTAATTAGTAGTTACTGTTAATATAAAACAAAAAACTGATTTTCTCACCTTGAAAAATTTGTAATCGTGCACATCTCCTGCATCAGTATGCTTAACGGCTCTATCAAATGCCTTGAATGTGGATGCAAATATTTATAAATCCCAGTTTAGGCAGATTATTTAATTTCTTAACTTTATAACGTAGTGATGATCTTGGCGCCTATTTCTACGAGAGAATTTTGAACCATCCCAGTGATAAATAACGACTGCTACGAGATGACAGTAGCAGCCGTGACCGACGGCTGTACGCGCCCTCCGAAGCGCGGGGGGGGCCCCCCCCCAACAAAAATAGAAATCACTGGTAGGGGTCCAGCCAGTGGCAATCCCCGGAGATGGTGGGCATCCAATGCACTGTGCTACCTTGATGCTGGCTCCAGATACCGTCTCACCCAGCAACAGATCCACCAAGCCACTGTCTTGAGTGAAATGAGGGTTGTCACCCAACCAGTGACTGTTTCGCGTCAAATCTTGCTTAACTTCACTGAACAGCGAACTGACCTGTGAAACAACTAGGCCACGACGAACCCCTTTGTGAAGATGAATGACAGCAGCATTATCTGTTGTAGCATTATCTACTCTCTACTCCCTGGTTGTAGTCACGTTTTCTTTTTGTAACTCCAATATTTTTTTAATTAGAATCATTTTTGTGCATTTTTTTGAATTTGTCTAATTTGTATTTCCCTGCTAATAGATGAAGATCGGCCTTCGTTACTTTTATTAAATCTTTCTCTTGAAACACAATCGTATTTTTGTCGTATATTTTAGACATAACCCTAGCGCTTGCGATGCATTCGTTATCCAATCTTTCTCTGCGCTTTGTCCTCCGGAAGGAGAACAGCGCATGCGTCAGTGACGTCGTGCTCCTTACTGTGAAAAGGTCTATGAAGCAGAAGGGTTCATAATATGTCTATAGTCATATAGGGAAACATGATGAAATTGTTCGCTTAAACTTGCTTTCTTTCACACTTTCTGTATGAAGTGTGGTATGGTACAGAAAATACACAGACCAGAATACATACTGAAGGTGCTGTGCAATCAAATAACCGTCAACGTGGTGGTCGAAAACTGTCTACATCAACCCGGGATGATCGATGACTACAAAATTTTGTTAAAAGAAACAGTTTCAGAAATCTTAAACACATTCATGCATTGTGGAGTTCACATTTCTCGGTCAACAACCTTGAGACGTCTACACAAATTGAATTCCCAGTCAAGAGTTCCCCAAAAAAGTTCCCAAACAAAACCGGAAGGTCAAGGAAGGTGAAATGGCGCAAAGAACGGCAAGGTGATTGGAATGGTGTACTGTTTAGCGATGAGTCTGTGTTTTGTGTGATTCATGGAGATAAAGTCTCCGAGTGTGGCGCTTGCGAGAAGAGGCCTTGCCAAATGTTGTATGAAGGTTCCGTTAAGTTTGCGATGTCAGTTATGGTGTGGGAATGTATATCAGAAGATGATGTTGGGAATTGTGTGTACTTACGGGAATAGTTAACTCTAACATGTATCAAGAAATTCTTGGAACTTTCATGTTGTCTTCTGCAGAGGACTTGCTTGACGAGGAATTCATCTTTCAACAAGATGGTGCATCTATCCACACGCCAAAGAAAACAAGAGGGTGGCTCGAGGAAAACAATATTAACGTACTTCCATAGCTATCTAATTCCCCGGACTTGAACCATATAGAAAATCTATGGGGCATTATTAAGAAACAACGCCAATTGGAAGTTCCAAAAAGTAAACAAGAACTTGTTTCTTGTTTAAGAAAACTATGGTCTTGCATCACAAAACAACGTTGTACCCAGCTTGTTAGCAATATCAAGGCAGAGAAATGCAATAACGTGGCCCCCAAAAGGATTTTACAATTTCATTTGTTTGCTGAAATTTATTCCAATTACGTATAAAATTGATTGATGGGTTATCATGTATCAAAATACATCAAGTTTTAACTGAGGTATTTTGCCATCATCTTCATAGGACCGCCATTGGCGATATACGATAAATATCCTACCTGAAGTCGGTTTCTTTCCAAACGCGTTGTAGCACTTCTACGACTGGGGCGGTCATTCAATATTTCGAAACACGAGATCTTTAATAGAAACCCTCTCATAAAATCCAAGGAGATCAGATTTGAGGACCGAAGTGGCCACGCTATCAGCTCTACTCGATCAATCCACCAAGCTGACTTCAATCTGTCGTAACACCAATGACAGTCACATCAAACCAATTATATAAGTCGTCGGGATAAATTTCTACATACAAAAACAAAATCTATTCTAGGGCATCTTTTGTGAACAAAAAAAAAAATCTTAAAAATATTTTTTAATGTAACGTATTTTTTAAGAGGATAATGTTTCATGTGCGCACGAATTCACTAAAGGCGTTCGTTCATTTATTTTCGAAAAAGTTAATTGACAAAAGAAATTTGTTTCATGATTGTTAAATAACAGTATTTACCGGTTATTCACAATCAGGAGTGTAAGAGGGCATCGATGGATAGAGATAGACAGGGAAATGAAAAGCGCCGAGTCCGTATATCTGGCAGAGAATTCAATTTTTTATTTGAGAGGGGATGGAAGTATTGACTCCAATCGATTTGTCTAAAAAAACAAAAAAATAGAATTGCTGTTTATAAAAGGAGTCCGCCTCGCGGGCAACACGAATCCAGTCGACCTAAAAATCATCGAATCTAGAAAACGTTCGAGAAATAAAATCAAATAATTTAAATTACATTCAAAATCCGCATTACTCGTATTTTTTTGCAGAAGAAGGAAAACGGGCTGGAAACAAAGACATAAACGGAAAAAAGAGAAGGTATTAAGGAGGGATTTGAAAAAAATGAAACATCCTTCCACTTTTCTAATCAGATTGAACTCCCTTCTAAGAGTTCTCATGCTCGCAAATCCAATTTCCTATGATGTAAGAACACACGAAAAGAGATTTCTGCGTTTGTTATATCGTTGGAAAGCATTAAGAAGCAACGAAGAGTATAGGAACGGTTTTGTTTTCTATTTACTTAAATCGGGGAATTTTTAGTAGAGCTGAGCTGAGTTTCTTCAAAACGACAGTCACCACCATCCTAGAAATCGCCACTTCTTTTAAAAACGAATTCTCTCTTGTCACCCCTCTATCTTCGACTCCAAATGAAACAACTTTTCACCAGACGTGGATATTTGAGGAAATTTTTCCGTTTGTCGTTCGGTAGGCCCTGCCCTCCATCCCCTCTCCTCCTGGCCGGTTGCCGACACACTGGGAGAATATTCTCCCGAGGAAAAGCGCCGTGTTTGCTCAGTGGACCCTGGCTAATTGAGCAGATGATAAGGTAAATGGTGGCGGATGGGAAAGAAAAAGGAAGAAATACACACACACACATACGCACACACAGACACACAGTAGATAACTGCGGCTTCCAACGAACGAGCGGTCGACGACGGAGGCAAGGGGAAGGCCAAAAATATTTGACCAACGGTTGACGTCACTCAGCCGTCAGGGGAAATGGCAATAATTAAGAAAAGTTAAGTTAGCCGTAAAATCTTTTTACTCGTTGTATCACAACCTCCCCACTCCCCTTCTTAAAAGAACTTTTCGAGTGAGTGATAAAGAAGAAATTCAAACAAAAGATTCATGCAAATCTCCAAGTTAATTAATAATTAAAATGGTTTCACGGGGTATGAAAATATCTTATCGCATTTTCAAATGGACAATGAGAAAAAGAACGTTACAACTTTTTGCGACTTGTAAATTGCGACTGACGCATGAAAATTTCGAAGTTCTAAAGAACAATAGCAGTCCAAAACTTTAAACACGATATTTTATAATTTATCCTAATCCAGGACTTACACATCGTATCCCACTCGGCATTTTAATGATATCTTTGACAAGAAAGAAAACATCTCAACGAAATATGAACTACATAAAACTCATTCCCCAAGGATATGCTTGACCGGACTTTCAGAAATATGTGATGCCGTGATGCCGTGTTCAGGCCTGTCTGCAAGAGAACGATGGCCAGTTTCAGGTAAAGTAGTGAAACACGATGTAAATTTGATAAAATAGTTTCCAAATCACATGCCAATTTATTATTCATCTGAGAAGGTATTCGGACTTCAAATAGGTAAACGTAAAGGACCCAAACAATACAACAGTGTTATTAGTGAGTATAATACTCATTTTGTTGCTTGGTTGGATCTTTTTGATTTTTGGGCGCGTCAATATCTCGGTCATTTTATGCCTTTTCACATGATAAATCTCCTAACACAATCCGAAGAAAATTCTCAATAATAATATTTTTACTAATTTACGAGAGAAACACATACATCCATCCGACGGATTGGAGAGCTGGACAGCATGCGCCTCAGCGCTCTCGGTCACTGGGCCGATAATCATTAAGTAAACAAAGTGAGTAAAAAAAAAAAAAAGACAGTATAAGGTCTCTCTATCCGATTATGTGCGAATACTTCCACAAAAGATCGCAATAATTCGAAATGACACTTGTCGTTTGATATCTGAAGCGCAAGTCGGTCATTCACAAAAGTTATACTTCTACTCTGTTGGTTGAGGTATATGCGAAGTACAAAGAATTGATAAAGGTTTGGTTTGTTTGGTATTAACGTCCTTTTCAACTGCTATGGTCATTTCAGGACGGCGTTATAGAGGCCGCAAATTTTGCCTCGCAAGGGTTTTTTAACGTGCAGCCGGCAAACGACTACACGGGACCAACCATTTTACTTCCCTTCCGAAGGAAGTGCGTGATCTCATGATTTCCCCCTGAAAAATCCTCGTCGTCCTCGACCGAGATCGAACCCGCGTACTCGGGCATCAGAGGCGATCACGCAACCACTGAGCCACCGAGCTCGATGAATTGATATAGGAACAAAATAAATTGTACTTAATGTGAAAGAATGCTAAAATTTAATGTGTATTTGGGGATAACGAGGAAAAAGGGACCATGGAAACACATACCTCAATACACTGAAACAATTTTTGGATACAGTTGATGTCTGATGGAAATATAGATGCTGTTGTGTTCCTAGTAGATGGATAGATCGTAGCTCGCAAAAATTTGGGCCCTGGTAGCCAGACCTGTTGTTTTCCTGGAGTGTGTCAAGTCTAAGGTTGACCACGTGAAGGATCCACATCACTGAACAACTAAACAGCGCAATGCAATCTCAAATGCTCAAATTACAACCAACTATGTTAGACATAGGCAGTGTTGCCAGATCGAAATGTCGAAAAATGTCGAAAACCTCCATCATCTACCTAAAAAAGCACCAGTTTCCCCCTAAATAAGCCATAAAACACCCAGTTTTACTCTCTAAATATTTGTTAAAATTTTAACCCCCCAGAAAACACCTAAAGACTGAAAAAAAAACGCTGGCATCCCCATATGGCAACACTGGTCATAGGTTTACGGGCCGTGGAGGAGCGCTGGGAAATATATCTAGAAAGGCGGCCACGCATTGTATAATTTTTTAGCAGACTATTGTTAATCTGCAATGAAGTATGCATTGCAATGTATGTAAAGGGCTTGCCTTTATAATCATCAGATATGTCACTTTTATTGCTATAAAGAAGTCCCGGTGCCTCTCAATTTCTAAACTACCAACGGAGCTTAACTCAAAAATTCAAGGTCTCGACTATCTAGAAGTAGATATAGCCTATCTAGAAGCAAAGACTTCCTACATTTATGTAACAGAGGTTACATAAAAGCGTCCAAGATCAGGAGATAGAGAAATTGCTTCTAAATCCCGCAATGACTCTCACCGATATCTCGTAATCCTATTACGGATTCAGCCCGTAACGTTTATTAGACACTGAAATTATACTTTAATAAAAAAATTGTTATATTTGCTATAGTCAATCTCTATTGCTCATGATAGCTTCTTATTCGGCAATTTTACTGAAAGCTTGTAAAATGAAATCTACTGTTATTCCTCGTAGCAGTCGTTGCGAACTTTTTAATCGTTATGGGTGAAGATCTGAAATATTTGCAGAAATTCCTCTGGAGAAAAATTCGACCTTACCCCTACGCAATCTTGCCTCGTGTTTCTTCTGTGTTGATATAAACGAGATCAAAAACAACCTTCCTACCCTATCTCCACTTCTCGCCCATCGATTCACTTTCTACGTAGAAAGCAGCAGCGTCCGCCGATCTCCGAACAGCTCGGCGCGGCCTGGCCGATAGAGGAAACGCCGGACATGTGGGGGGTTAAAACGTTGTTTACCACACGAGGAAAATAAGTTTTTTTAAAAAAAGAATGATATTTATCAAATACGAGAAACTGAAAAAAACACCTTAAAAAGAGATGAAGGGAAGAGGAAAGAAGGTGGCGTTGGTAGGGGTAATGGGAGGAGAGAGAGAGAGAGAACATTTCTTGCTCTTTGCAGAAACACTTTTCGCATTAGCCAACATTAACCGTTGTTGTGGCTTCTCTTTTAATATCTCGAGATAAGATGAGAAGAAGCCTTGAAAGTTTATCTCGCAGGTTTATCAGCCGCTGAATGCATTAATGGACGAGACGTTGCTCGCTCATTAGTAAACCGAGCGAGTGCATTTGGCTCAAGCAGAGAAGCTCAGGCTCGATTGTAATCGGATAAGAAAAAAAAAAAAAGAAATGGAGAGATAGTTGGAAGGAATACCTCACCATTACACACACAGACACACACCCCGATCATTCCCTCCCGAGTATTAAGTGGAGGGGGGAATAATAAGAACATTTCGTTAATGATAAACATAAGATAAAGACGAGGAAAAAGTTAAAATTAAATAAAAGGAAAGAAAAACAAGCAAATGCCAAACCTCTGTTTTCCTCCCTGACATAATAAGGATCCGTTTTCCAAAAGAGAACCCATGTCAGCTGCCCTCTTCTTCCATGATTTCTGCTATGCCACTCCCTTCTCTAAGAGGAAACTTTAAAATTGTTTATCTTTCGCCGTATACAAAGTTTAATGTAGAAAACTTGTTTCTTAACAGGTTCTTAAGTGGAAAGGCGTTTCGTTTCTAAATTGTTTTAATGATGGCCAAACTTTCATGTTAAGATCTTCAATTATTTCTTTCTGCTTCAAAACAAACGAGATTTTTTTTTACTTTATGCTTGATACCTAAAGTTCATTTTTCTTAAAAGTTATTATTATTATTATTATTATTATTATTATTATTATTATTATTATGCACCACCCTAAATTAGGACATAAATTGTATTTAAAATTGTTGGTCAAAGATATTTTTAAGAAACACTGTCGACATGTGTTTATTGTGATTATTACAGGTTGAGGTTTTATATTCTATAAATGAAAAAGTTAGAAGGTTTTATATTCTATTTGAAGTTCAATTCTATATCTTCTTGTTGATCTGGCATTGTAAAAAAAATAGTTACACTTACTTCTCTGTGATGAGACATGTGATGTAGACCAGAGCTCAATATAATTCTTTGAACCTAGCCTTGTCAATTATAGACGTTAAACTCAGTAAGAAAAGTTTAGTGATGGAATTGTATTTATTAATGGAGAAAGTGCCTTTAAGAGTTTTGTGGTCAGCAACTTCAAATCTTTTAAGATTGACGAGGCCCCTTTATTTGCTTACAAACAACAAAATAATTCCTTCAGAATAGGAATTCCTTAAAAGTGGATAAAAAGTAGGGGTAAAAATTCGTTAAAATATCCTCTCCTTTTTATCCTCTTTATCTATTTTTACCACTTTATCAAAAATTGACTTTCTCGAATGCCACGCATTTAGGCGTATTTCAAAAGTCAGGGCAGGTCGGTTATTAAATGAGAACAAATGAAAATATGAAAAATTTATTAGTGGTTCCGAATACATAAGTCCTTACATTATTTTTGAATCGTTGAGATGAAGTCATTTCTTGAGGTATAGGAAGAAGAGTTATAGTCATTGACGCGAAATCAATCCATGGTGTCATTCCAGTCCACTCAAACCGGAAAAAAAATCAAGCAAACCCAGTTTCAAAGGAAAATCAACCAAAATCAAACTTCAAACATGTTGGGTCTTAGTTGTTTGTATATGGGTCTTTAAAACAATAAGTGATTTTACGACAGAGTCCACGCGTTTCAGCCTTGGCCTTCTTCAGGACTGTGTGTATACTCAAAATTAAACTATTTCAATCAAATAATCAAACTATCAGATTATTTCAATCAATACCTGGTTGAAATTCTAGGCGGCGCAATTTTATGCGAAGGATTAAAAAAAACACGAAGTGCTTGGAATGAAATGATGACTATGTAGAAAAACATACCCTTACATTTGAAATACGCTTCATATTTAGAAAATCAAAATAACTTTATATTCTTTCGTTCTTCAAGAATGACATACACGTTGTTTTTTTTTGAAAAATGTTGATAGTTTCTAAAGATCACGTGACCGCTACTATTATGTCCCAACCGATCCCAGAACTCCAACGCCAATGGAATAATCCAGGTCAAACTTCAAAGCAATGAAGATCTTGCTTAGAGGAATCTGCATTCGAAATTTCACTCATACATACATCGTACTAGCAGAGGTACCCGGCGTTGTCCGGGATAATTACACTTGTAGATAAACAGAATAATCTCAAAAAATTAAATTATAACTCCCAATTGTTTAAATAATAACTCAATGAATACAACACAGAGCAAAGGGACTATCCATTCTACGAAAAATACGAAAAACAAAAATTCTAGGTAACATACAGGGACTTTATCTAAACTCTT
The DNA here is from genome assembly GCA_023313115.1 of Rhysida immarginata. Taxonomy (NCBI): domain Eukaryota; kingdom Metazoa; phylum Arthropoda; class Chilopoda; order Scolopendromorpha; family Scolopendridae; genus Rhysida; species Rhysida immarginata. Next base: position 24,936,039 of record JAHWFO010057280.1, on the reverse strand, counting down.
CTTGACTTGCCTCACCACTGCGGAACATCACCAGATACTTTAGACTCAAAACTTTTTCTTGCCCTTGACGTAGAAGCTCTTGCTCTACTCGAAACTCACGTTATTTAGATGTTTCAAATGCCCATATAGCTTTTTCTTCTTTAGTTGCAGAGTTTTTCTGACCAATACTCGTTCTTTCTCTTTCCTTTCCACTCATTAATTTTTGCCAGTCGTCTGGACGTTTTATAGGGAACACAAGGGAGACACGAGTGCTTCCTTTGCCTCATCAATAGACGCTGCCTTATTAATGTTCTGACACTGCATCATCATTTTAAGATCATTATTAATAATTTTTGGAAACGAACGTTCAATCATCGCATTATCAGCATCTCAGTTTCCAAAATATACACATTCCCACAGAATATAGTCAAAATGTATTTTTATGAAATGTTTGGATCTGATGTGCTACCAAATAAGCTAGGTGATAACCTCTGCGTGGCTCGCACATTTCTTTTTTGGATTGAATTTTGCAATATCTGAAAAATAAACATTAGAAAACGCTTAGAATTAATGCAGTAAAAATTCTTAATGAAAATTCGAAAAAATTTTTTTTAAAGGCTCACAATGGATGGACCTCTCCAAGTATGCCACTGCTTGTCTAAATAATATCTTACTCACGTAATCTTACTTTAGATGTACACTTGATCTTGTTGCAATTCCGTCTCTTCTCTCGATGTCTTGAAGCAAAACTTGGCCATTCATCACTTTGTATAGTCTAGCAGTCGCCGATTCTTCTATTTACTTGCTTATCATTTGCTTAATACAGCACGGAGCTAAAGGAGTGCTTCCTCTGTCGTCTTTCCACTCTTTCTCAACAGTCTGCTAACTCTGTTATCTCCAGTTACTGATAATTTTTGAAGATTTTCAAGAAATTATTAAGTACTAAGAACTCTCTTTTCTAAGAAAACCCTGAATGACAGGAAATCTATGCATTGTTACAAATTGAAACTTATCTACATTGCACAAACTTTGCCTTGCATTGTTGGTCGTGCATATATATTGTTGGTCCGTGCAGAGTGTTTGTGAATTGCGTGTTGATACCATTGTTGATACTTATTGTTGCACAAATTTTGCCTTGCATTGTTGGTCATGAGATATTTCTCATTAATATGCCTTCCCATAACCATGAATATCAATTTTTTATCAATAATTATTAATTTTTTCGAAATCTGAAGTAGACAGAGACCTTCCTCATGCTTTGAAGTTCAAGTATGCAAAATTTCATCAAGATCGGAATAAAACTGTAGATTTGTATAAGAAACAAACAAACAAATCCACAAACAAACATCCTTCTTTATATATGTAGATGGACTGGATGGACGACTCTAAGGGTGTGTCTAAAAAGTCCGACCGGTCGCGACCAGTCAAAGCCCGTCACAAAGCTCATTTTAGAGCCACCAGTGACTGACTCGAAATTTTGACTATGTCCGATCAACGCGGGAACGATGCAGGCATACGTAGCTGGCTTTATTCATTTTAAATTTTCTCCCGATTCGGACGACCCTCGATTCATAACGCGACCGGTCG
>JAHWFO010057280.1:24917479-24934073 GCA_023313115.1 Rhysida immarginata | reverse complement strand
AATTTAAAATGCGGGTATGCCTGCATCGTTCCCGCGTTGATCGGACATAGTAAAAATTTCGAGTCAGTCACTGTTGGCTCCAAAATGAGCTTTGTGACGGACTCAACAGTAACTGAATTGTTGGCTCCAAAATTTCGCGACCGGTCGGACTTTTTAGACACACCCTTACTCTGACACAGACAACTCCGATCTCAGTGGAAGAATCCAAAAAAAACAAATAATGAAGTCAGACATGCCAATAGCAATCTATGTATCTAGTTAACAATTTTTTCTTTAATTTTTTAAACAAGTAAGCCAATTCAGTTGAACTGTAAGGTCTTTTATGTTTTGATGTAAGGATATATATTTGTGTGAAAGTTTAACCCACTAATTTCTGTGATGAACATTGATCATTTTTCTTTCCAAACCACAATAACTTCGCTTTGTTTGTATTCAGCTCTCTGCGAATACCAATTCATTACTTTCATTCTATTCGATTTTTATTATCTCGTAAATTTCAAAGGAAAGTAAAATTAGCCAATCGCTTTCATATTTTTTAAAAATTAAATATAAAATTTAGCTAAATCTGTACATGAACTGTCGAAGATAAAAGGTTAGAAGCTTTCATTATCGGTTCTAGATACAGCAATAAATTTACATCTGAAAGATTCGCTGATTTTTATAAAGAAAAGTCTTTTTAAGACATGAACCTTAAATTCCCAGAAATTCTGAAAAATTCTGTTCCAAAAAGGTACAACCTTTCAAAAATTGCTGAAAATTTCGACTATGGTGGCGTCTCCACATAATTTAGCTAAATGCAGAGGGGGAAAACAAACTTCTCTTCAGATAACAACTCGGACATCATTGAATAAGTCTCTCAAATGGTTCCGTGAGAGGAATAAATCTCTTTACAAAAAAAAAAGTAAATGCCCAAGCCCCAAAATCTATTCATTAGTGAAGGAAATAAAATGCGATTTACGAAAGTTGCAAAGAAGCTCTTAATTGAATGCGCTAATGACTCTCCTCATCGTTGTTACCTCGATTTAAGTGACAATTACCAAAGTTTTTTAAAAACCTAAACATATAAAGAGTAAATCTCAATTTCAGAAGAAAAATAGAGAGACGAATCAAACTGCTTCGTTGAAAATTTAAAAAAAAAAAGATAACGGTCGGGTGAGGTTTTATAAAGAGGAGGAGGAGGCGAAGGTGACTACAAGCGAAGCAAAATAGTGTGTGTGGGGGGGGGGGGGGGAAGGATGAAAAAGAGTAGGAACTGGGGGTGGGTGGAAATTACCCTTCGTTCCTAATTAACTGAGACAACAAAGTTTCAACGGCTAATTCTCTGTCCACCGCCTGAATTGCAATGAGGAGCACAAGAAGTGGAAAGGGATTAAAAAACACCCCCACCAAAAGCGAAATGAAATGGAAAGTGGGGGGAAAGGCAGACGGGGAATGTAGAAGAGGGTTCCCCCTCTCTCCCCACCCCCTCTCTCTTTCTCTCTGCTGTATGTTTAAAATTCCATGTACATTTACTTTTTTAAAATAAATGGCCACGCGGAGTCATTAAATCTTCAAATGAATCTTGTCAACAAAATTCAACAGATGATTTCGGCAATTCCAACTAAACAGGAAAAAAAAAATTCACGTCAGATTTTTTACAGCTTATTTCTGTATTTCGAATACCCCATTTCGCTATCCACCCTTCATACTTTTTTAATTTTTTTTAAATAAATGACTCATTTTTACTTCTTTCTTTCAAAAAGAATTCAAATGTGATATCTTCATTTTTAAGAGAAATTATTTGAAAAAATATTACATTAATCAATTAAATTAAAGTCTTAATTTAAAATTATAAACTAGTCTTTTAAACTATTAAGAATGAAATCATATAGAGCGACTAAAAAGTATATTTCCAACATTACAAAATTTTATTACAAAGAAACTATCATCAAACATGCTATAGCTGCATGGTTAATCGCAAGAGAAATACTAACTCTTGAAGATTTTATCTCTGTTATAGGTAGTGGTAAGTTGGTATAAGAGGAAAAGCGATCCAAATCAACTGAAAATGGTTAAATGCGCTTTTTGTAAGATCCGTTGGAAAACTTTTTTTTTTATTGCTTTGTTTGGAATTTGATGCTGAACAAGTTTATAATTGGAAATTTTTGTTACTTTCTTTAGGCGTCAGTTCAGGTGAAAGCGCAGTCTATTATGTTACCATCACTGTACAATGTAGTTTTAGGAGAGAATATGGACGATAAAAAGCATCTTTACGTGGTACACTAAATTTAAGATGAGATGTGTCCTTCCGCGAACAGGGCAACCACCCATCAATGAAGAGATTGTTAGGCTGTGCAAGAAGTATTTCAACAAACCCCTTCCACACTTCATGAAAGAGTTTGCAACACGTATACCAGATCTGGTCACATTGAGAAGAAGGACTGCCGACGCTACTGCTGTTTTACAGAGGAAATTTTGCATAAAAAGAAGACGCCATGAAATTGAATATTGCTTAAACGTTGTGCGTGCGAGAAAGTGCGACATGTAGAAGTGTACTGGTATTGTAAAAAAATTTTCATGACTAAGTCTTTCTCTTGCGACCAACCAAACCGGTTTAGCTGAAATATTTTCTTTGTAATAAAATTTTGTAACGTTGGAAAGACTTTTTTGACTATCTATACAGTTAGGAATTCGGAATATTTGTAAAATCACTTTTCTACGTTTACTTCTCTTTAATCTCTTTAATACGTATTCATTTTTATTCGATTGATAAGGACACCTTTGTGCAAATTAAGTGAAACAAATAATTTCAAGTCTTGCGAGGATCCTTTTTGCTTTGTCGAAGCAAGTAAGCGTTGTTTTCTTCTTACGACCACACTTTCCTTTAAGTTTAGGAAAACCGATCCGCTTTCCTGCTTCAACCTGATGACACGGCTAACGGTGCTAAACTCGCACCAACCACTGAAACAATCTCTCGATGCATCTTAGCTGTGTGTTCTTGCAGAGTTACGATCGAAAGGCGGTCGAATCACACACTTGCAGGTTCCTAAAATATGAAGACATACTATACCTGCTAAAGTAATGATTGCATCAGCCAACATAAAAAATGATCAAACGGACTTTTCGTGTTTGTCTTGAGTACAAGATTACGAGTAATATAGAAAGCATGCTTTGTTTCAATTAATTTACACAAAAGTGTAATCCTGTTAGTGAGCAAGAATCAAAACTGGTTCATACTTTTTGTTTGTTAATGGATTAGATACAAACAACAACGTCTTTCGAGACTGACTGTAGATTGCAAAATTTCTCGAAACTGATGGAAAGCTGAGAATTCGAAAGATGGGCTACAATTATAATTGGGACAATGCCATTTTAAGAGACTGCAACACTTAAAGAGTTCCGACTCCGCCGTTGAGATGGAAGACAGAGTCTTCGAAAAACTTTTTTTTTTCTTTTTAAAGATTTCTTTCCTTATTTAACAAGCTAGTCTCGAAAGTTAGAGTTTCCATGTTTGTACCAAAACTATTAACAATTTTGAAACTGATAGCAAACAGGAGTGACTGAAGCGGTTACAATGTGTTCCACAGTCTTTCTGCTCCTTTGAATGGTGGAATTCGTGAAACTATTAACATTTTTGATGGTTTTTGTCCATTAATATCTGTTACTTCAGGACTATCAAGACAGACAATACTCTGCTTTAGTATACACCTAAGTTCTGTTTCCAAAAAATCTATTTAGACATTAGATACCATAGCAAACAATGCCGTTACAAATTGCCCCGCGCTAAAAAAAAATTCTATGTAGCTGCAAGTTAATTAAGTTTAGAAATAAAAAAAAATCCGAAAATAAACATAATATTAACTGAAAACTGCTTATGAAAAGGTTAGAAGTCGCTAAATTTTTAATTTGATGGCGTTACTGCTTGATTCTAAAATTATTTGTTTAGCCTGTCAATGATTTCCTCCTAAAAAAAACAAAAAAAAAAACAATTCCACAATTTTCGGAAAATTTAAATGTGTTAAAAATTGATTTCTAAAGTTTGAAATACCATAGATCGGCTACTTATAAGTGAAGCTATTCAAAGAGGGAAAAAAAACTAAAATAAAGGACTGCTCGCCGACGCAAAACTTTGCTAGCTGCAACTCATTTCAAGTTTAGCCCATAAAATTTGCGATGTTGAAAATATGTGTAATGATAAATATAACTATTTTTTGTAAAAATTAAAACTTTACGAGAATTTTTTTTAATTTAAGGCCATTAGTGTCTATCTAAGATTAGGCACATGTTTTCTTGAGTTAGAGGGGTTATACTGATTCCGCCTTCAAAAACAAAGACCAATTCTGAAAGTAGGCCTACACGTAGAATATAAATAGAAAAACGAAAATGCGCGACCATCGAATCAGATCAGGCATCAAATAAGAAATCTCAATTAGAATCTCAAGCTTATAAAATTTTCAAATTTGTGGATAACAACGAAAGATTCTTTCTGCTCTTTAGAGTGCTTCCACTAACCTGGGATTGGGCTAAAGATAAATCGGAATCGTCATTTCTCTTTCCCACAACCTACAATAATCCATGAAGGAGATGGCACTGGCGTCCCGATCCATTTCCCTGAGCCATTGAGAAGGGAGGGAATGTGTGTGGCGTCTCCTCGCTGAACGGGCGTCCACTTCTCAACGTCAACCTCCGGTGACGGCTCCCATGCCGGTCACTTTGTATTCTTCTCTCAATCCCCCTCCCTCCCCCACATCTTTTACTTCCGATTTTCTTCCAATTTCTCTGCGGTGCCATTCCTCCTCCTCCATCCCAGTTGCTTCATTTCTCTTACACGTAGCCTACATCATCGCCCTCGCCTCCTCTTCCTAACGGATGATCTGATTGGCTAGCTGAAGTTACAGAAAATTCACAATACATTTCAGCTACCCCTTTAGTTTGGCAGGTTAGGTTAGGTAGTTAGTTTTTTTTTCTTTAGGGTACAAGATCTTGGATGCGGAGATTTTGTGCTCAAAAAAAAATTTAAAAAAAATGCTCTTGTTCGTACATCTGACATAAATATAAAGAATTACCGTACTTCCATTCATGAAACTCGTTTGCTCAAAACCTGTTTATTCCAAAATTTACTCTTTCATAAGTCATTAAAATTTAATTCGAAAAATTTGGTGAATTATATTTATAAAAAGAAAAAAGAAAAAAGGAAAAATTTCGCGACCTGGAATGATCGCGATATTCGCGATCCCAACTCGTGGAATTTTCCCTTTCCTTTTCTGTAATGTAACTGACTAATAACAGTCTAATTAGTTAATCAAATTGGAGTACCTGCTCCAGTTTGATCAATTGTACTTCATCGATGCACTAATAAAGGTAATAAAGAAGATCAAAATTAGATACTGTAACAAAATTTAGATTATTGATGAAAAATAGGAAAGAAAATTCCACAGCCTGGATTCGAACCAGGAACCTTTGGCTGTCGAATTTTCTTTCCTATTTTTCATCAATAATTTGAACAGCTGAGGTATGGCGTAGGATAAAACCCTCACAGAACATTCATGAGTTATTCTTTAAAATTTATAACTTTTACTTACTTTTTGATACTCTATCCGAATCTGAAGTCAAAATCAAAAAAATCGAAAAAAAATTGGCAACAGAACGAGTGATTTCGCAAATTGAACGTTGAACATACACCGACGGAAACTGAAGTGACAAGACGGAGCTAGACATTTTGTGGTTGCTTTTCTTCCTGCTTAAATGTCACTGATGGATGAATAGCGATAACTGAACACACTTTAAACTCGCTTAGGCTCTGCGGGTTCGCAACAAGACCAATTAGGATCTGTGACTTGGATACCGCAGCATAACATAATGATTTCAAAAGGACGAGAAGAATAGTAAGAAAAAACACATAATATGCAAAAGGCGTATACAGACAAAGTCACTGAACATACAGTCCGGGCATAGAAAACACAGTTGAATACAAGTGAATGATTTTTTTTATGTAAAACTGGTAACCCGAGGCTATAAATGAAGCCCTATTCTCTCTGGGCTAATTGCTTGTAGAGTATTTGCGTTGAGTATGCCACCAAAAATTGATCTATTTTGAGGGCTACATAATAGTCCTTTCCTACACCAAATACAGGGTGATCCAAAAGTCAGTTCACCCAAAAATATCGCATTGATTAAAGAATTGTTCAGGAGCTATCACGTTTTATGTGCAAGACACTTTATGTTAACGACAATAATAGAGTTTCGTGAAAATCATGTGTGTCCTTTAGTTTAAACAAAAACTGTAAATATTATGTACAATAACGACGCCAGTTCAAAGCAAATGTTCGAAGTGACGGCCACCAGTGGTGCGACATAGCTGACGTCATCGACGTAAGGATTCTCGCACCCGGTGAAACATGTCTGGAGTATTTTGAATGGCACCAGCAGCAACAACAATTCGTACTACAAGATCACCCGCGGTGTCTACAGGAGTTTCATACACTAGGTTCTGAAGATGGCCCCATGCAAAGAAATTAAGTGGGTTGAGGTCAGGTGAGGAAGCTGGCCAGGCTACAGGCCCACCTCGACCAAATCCATCTTCCTGGGAAGGCGGTATTTAGAGCGTCGCGCGCTATCCGAGCGAAGTGTGCCGAAGCTCCATCATACCACATGTTTTGTCGAACATCCAGAGGGATGTTATCCAAGAGCTCGGGGAGAGTTTCATGCAGAAACCGATTTTAATTCTCGCCTGTCAAGTGGTTAGGCATGATGTACGGGCCCAGTAGATGATTTTCAATGACACCAGCCTACACGTTCACAACTGTTGCAATGCATAAACAGCGGAATCGTCTGCAGGAACGTGATAATTCAAGCAATAAATATGAAACGTAATAGCTCCTGAACAATATGCTTGCCACACCACATTGTAATAAAAGAAAATGTTCATTCTGGTCACCTCTGTCATTGCTTACAGTTACATACACTTTTTCAGAATCATTTTAAGAGTAAAAGCATTTTAACAGTCCTTTGAGAGGGCTACATAACGGTCTTTTCTGAAGCTAAGCCATGATAAAAATGTGTAAAAGCATTTCGAAAGATAGGAATAAGCAATGTGCTACAAAAAAATAATGCCGGCAACATTGGAGGAACCAGGCCTTGCCATTAAACGATCTGTGCGAATGCGTGAAGTAGTAGTGAAAGTACAGCATCTTATCTCGGAAGGCAATACAAAAACCATAAAGGTAGACAAGTAGGGGTTTCAGCCAATAATGATCATCGGTATAAAATCTCCAAATTTCAACACGGAACCGGGTATGAGTTCATCGGGACAAAGCTTCAAGTCACGCTTCTATCAACGGTCTCTTACGAAAAAAACAATGGAAACGGCCATACGAGCAATTCTATTTGAAGACATTCCTGTAAAATCACCCAACACTTCGCCGATGGACTTCTGCGGCTTCAAAGGAACAGTCTGTGGAAAGCTTATCGAGAGAAGAAGACGGAGAAGATTAATGCCTACTGGGAATGAAAATTGCGATACAGGGCGATTGATGGCGCCGAGGATTTTCCTAACGTTTCGAATGTTGGAAAGTACTCAATCCTCTGTAAAATTTCTGTAAGAACCATTAGAGTACACATTGTGCCTACCATCCTTTCTGTCATAAGAGTATTCCACATTTACTATAGAAATGCCTGAGAATATTAAAAGTTTGAACTCAGAATTTTAATCCAAATATCTTTCCATTGTTTATCAACTGGCAACAATCAACAATGAACTTATTTGCAACGAATGCATTTCCATTGTTACCCGATGAGGATTCGTTTAAATTTATTCCCATACAAAAAAACTAAAATTTTAATCTTTCTGTATTCAATCCCTGCAAAATTTCCTGTGCCCTCGCACACTGGATTTGTATCCAGTGGGATGAATTCGCGAATTTCTTCTTTCGAACTTGGCCGCAACAGATCATGACTACTGCAAAGACGATCGATTCCGATACAGAATTTAAAGGCAAATCCGTTAAAGAATATGCTAAATTATTGGAAGCCACTAACTACAGAGTGGTGAAGGTGTTGGGGGGTGGGTCAGAAGGGGTCGTGTTTCTGTCCAAGGGAGACGAAGGTACAGTGGCCGTCAAAGTGCGCATCTACGACAGCGTTAAGTATCCCAGTAAAAGCATTAACGATGAGGGCGAATTATGGAGCCAGCTTGATCACAAACACTGCTTGAAGGTAAACACTATAGAGACCACTCATAAGTAAACAGACACCTTTGTTTTCTTTTCAGGAAAATTCATGTTTTTCATGATAATTCACGTCTCAAGCCTCTGGTGGAAAAAAATTGAGTGAGTTCCAAAGAGGGCGTTTTGTTGGACAATACAAAAGTTGTATAAGCCATAAAGCTGAAGATTCTCTTGTCTACTGTCAGTCCCCTGATTATGCAATTCGAAATAATGATGGATGAAATCATTAAATCAAGTACAGGTCGACATTGACCAACAGCACCGTCAACTGAGGGCTACAAAACGGGTGGTGGAAGGAAATCCGTGTTGCAAGGTTGCAGAGTACTTGAAAATCACTCGTAACATAGCTGTCAGGTATCTGGGCTATGGAGGAGCTGCCAAGCGAAAACCATTTCTGACCGCAGTCAATAATGCGAAAAGATAATAGTAAGCAAATGAGATGTGGGTGCCCTTTGAGCCTTTTTGCATCTTATCATCTTCTGATAGCTCGTCCTTTGCTCAATTTTGTATGGCAGGCAAATATGGAAGCCCGGGCATGAATTCACTATGAACCGATTACAACCAACTGTCAAGCATAGTGAATTTTCCGTTATTTTATGGGGGTACCGTTTGGAGCACAAGATTAATCCCATAGAAATCTTTATCCAACACATCGCTATATTCGAGAAGGTTCTTCCAATTTCTCAGATGGACTGTTGAACAAAAAATTCTATGTTTAAGGACAATTGAGCTCCTTTCCATCCTTCAACGTACGAAAATCAGGGTGTCTTTATATTTATGGTTATCTCTAGTTATCTCTGTAAACAAATGTTCTGTGAGTTCTTGAGACTCTGTTGCTATTTCTGGGGTCTATTGCATCATTATATTCATCACAGATAAGCAATAAAAAGTTTAGTAATAAACTCTCTTTGATGAAGTTAACAACACTAATGAATTATTTTCCAGTTGTTTCATAAAATCGTCATGGACAACATTGTTTTCTACGTGATGGAATATGTGGCCAACCAGACTCTGGCGGAGTGGGTCGATAAGACGTGGTACTATGACAAGGAAACGTCCGAGATGCCCAACGAAGATCTGCTGAGGATGTGGAGCAAGCAGCAGGTGGACGCCGTACACTACCTGCACGGTCTGGACCTCTACCATCTCGATATCAAGCCCGACAACATACTTTTGGACAGGTAGGTAATAAGATAATGTGTCACAAATGCTTTTTTATATACAGGAACTTTAAGTAACCAGTTCTGTTGATATCATTTCATCTCACAAAAATAGGAACTGGGATATCAAATTGGGAGACTTCGGTCATTTAAGGTCAGGAGACGACAATAGTCGACTCCTACGCGTGGGCTGCTCCATCTACAGACCGCCGGAGATCCTCATCGAGAGAGTCAGCCGACAGCTCAAGACTCTCAGTCTGGAAAAGATCGATGTGTGGAGTTTGGGTGCCACAATTCTGGAGATGATTTCGGGAAAGCGGATCGCCGGGAAATCCTTCTCGAAGCTCAACTCAAATGCCACCGTTTGCAAGAAGAACATACTCGCTAATATACCCGAGTAACAAGCCAACGCGTACACTCAAATTTTCAGTCTACTTTATACTTCTTCCTATTTCACATGATATTTTTGAATTCATAGGATTCCTAGACTGCAGTCACCCTTTCAACAGGGAATTGACTTCTCTTCCCAATTGTTGCGCATAAAACACAAAGATCGCCCTCCTCTGGATGATATTGCCACACACCCTTGGTTACTGGTCGACTGGTCTAAATTAAAACGACCCAAAAGCACAGGTGACGATCTCTATATTTTTTTTTATTAATATATTCCCATATTTATTATGACAACACTGCATTCAAGAACGGATGGGGGCGAAAGGTATCTCAAAACGAGAAAGCTTGCTACTCGTGTCTAAATGAATGTGGCCAATTTATTAGGCAGACCACCTCCCATTCCGGTAACACTATCAAATTCCAGAGAAGCCTGATCGTTGCAAATGATCCATGCCACATTCCATTCCGATGTATTCACTTGTTTTGAATAATTGCGGGAGTTGGCAATTGAAGGATATGCAAATACAGGGATTTAAGCAAACGGGCACGATTTGCTAGGTGAAAGGCGCGCGGATTCATTATCTCCGATTCGTCAACGTTTTTGAGTTTCCTCGAACAACAGTTGCTAGTTTCTAGAATGACAGGCAGTACAGAAAGCATGTAGGCCTTTAGACTGAAACAGATGTTCGTTGAAAGATACCTACAAACATTATACAGTCATGTAACAGTCATAATACAGTGAAGAAACACATAATAATATTTCTGAACGCAAGATCTCATTGAGACCGTGGGCTGTGAACGCCGCCATCTTACTGTTGAAGACCGGAAGAACATTAATGATCAGATGAATCTCGATTTCTTTTGAAACAAGTGAATTACTAAGTTAGGATTTGGCGTTTACAACAGCACGAAACGATAAAACATTCAAGTGCAGTGACAACTTTACAGGGTGACGGATTGATCATAGAGTTAGGAATATGTTCGTGACAAACCACTGATCGCCAAAGAACCTCGTTGTCGACCAGATCCAACCGTTCATCCTTGCAATCTCCCCTCGATGAAAGAACATTTTCAACAGGATAAGGCTCGATTAATGTTCCGATTGATTCAATGAGCATGACAACGAATTTGCTTTAAACAATAAAAGCCAGAATCTGTGGACACCAGTATACTAATTAAAGGAACACTGAAAACACTAATCCACATGATAATTTTTATTGACTCAGATGTACATTTCGGAAACATAAATTTCCTTCATCAGAGCTCACTGATGAAGGAAATTTGGTTCCGAAATGTACATATGTGTCGATTTTCATGTGGATTAGTGTTTTCACTGTACCTTTAATTAGTATAACGAATTTGCTCTTCTTTCACGGACGTCGAAGTCTCCAGACCTGAATCCGATCGAGTGTCTGTGGGATAAGGTTCAACAAGGCCATTCATTCGACAAGGCCATTCCTCGAAATCACCAACTCTCCATTACATTATCAATCATTATCAGCAGACTGCGTGCTGCTGTCATCGAGGAATAGGGTAAAATACCTTTTTCGCAAACCTAATGAGTCCATGCCTAACGAATTCGGGCAGTCATAGGGCTAAAGGGGGTCTAACAGAATTTTCATGGTATGCCTAATAAATTGGTCACCCAACAGAATTTTTAAAAAATTAATCCTCAAAATCGAATACACACGTTCATTGCGGTATTATTAAATAATATATTTTTTTAAATTTTTAATATTTAGATTTTAATAAAAGGAGCGGATCAATCAGAGATAAAATAGAGACACTTAAGAGAATGCTGACGACTAAAGGTATCCGTCATGTTACATCAAAAGGTAACTTAAGGTGAAGTGGAGTAAATATGAAATAGGGTATATATAACAGGGTGAATAAGTGGCAGTAGTATCTATAAATGTACGGCAGAGTTTACACATAGAGTTAATAACAACTGCCAACTGATTCAACACATTATAACACATTTATCTCACTTCACCTTATTATAATTTACTTTTCTCTCGAAAATAGACAGTTTTAATCTAAAGGATTTAGTTTTAATTGTAAAATTCATTATGGTATGACTAGTACAAAAATACACAAAAATTGAAGTCGTCAATCTTTTCTCCCACCTCTTCTTATTCCAGTTAGAAAAGCGTATAAAGGAACACCAAGTAAAGAAGAAAAACTTACAAAATGACAAAAAAAAATAGAAAACAAGTGCTAAATGACTTAAAAGAATTGAGTTCATGGAAGATGAAAAGTGTTCTAACTATTGTAACTAACAAGAAAGTATTTCAGCAGATGCTGTTGGCTGATATAATACAGAGAGAAGCGAATTTTTATTGCAATATGGAATCTTAAAACACTCACAGTATTGATGTACCAATGAAGATTGAAAGTCTCGTATTCTCGTACGTACAGTTTCTTTCAATAACAGAAACTCCTCGATCCTGTAGCAGAATCAATAGAGGCCTCTTTTCAATATGAAATGTTGATAATTTTGTACACGCGAGGTCGTTTTTCAGTTGTATACTTCAGAAATTAAAACCTTTGATTTTGTATTTCATGTCTCCCCTCATAGAAACAAACGTTTCGAATCTCATAAACAAATTCTATTTTTCCTTTACACAGCGGTTCAAAGTTTAAAACTTTGATCACTTCCCTCCTCCTCTTCTTCCAACACATACACACACACACAATAAAAAAAATTGGTTAAATGGAGAATAAAAGTTCACCTCAGCTCGATACTTCAAGTCTCGAAAACAACTCAAAAAAAAAACCAACTCCATCCATTCTAAAACCACGTGAGACTAAATGTCAACAGTTTGAAATAAAATAAAAAAGTCAAAAGTTTTACAGAATTTTTTTTTAAATATGAAAAGCCTGCATTGAAAAATAAACATCAACGAAGACGGATTATCAATAAGCTTTCAAACGTGACTTTAGTCCCATTTCAGAATTTTTCTTTTACAGAAAAAAGAGGGAGGCAACTGAGTAAGGGGTAGGGGAAGGAAGAGAGAAGGATTTCACTTTTAAGGTTTTACAAAATATTTACTTCCTGTTCCTTAGAGGTGGACTCGACTCCGTGGGCCCACTTCGTTGTGGATTCATTCCAAAAATCCCTCCGCGCCACCATCACCTTTGAAATTTCACCGAAAAACAGCAACAGGCACGAAAACTGAACGTTTTGGGAAATAATTCCTTTACTACTGAAATTCATCGTAAGTGCTCCCTTCTTATTCTAAAGTGCTTCTAGAATTATGTACCTCTTGCTTTACGTTTTCTATAAACCTGTTTTCTTACAACACTTGTCTGTGTAGATCAACTCCTGTAAACAGCTTATTTATTGAATCAAGATATAACTGAATGGCACTTACAAGGAAGCTCCACGTACTCTGAATCACCGAATTTGATAAAAGAATTCTAATAAGCAGCTTTCACCCAAATATCCATGCAAAGACATTCGATGCATTTCACAAAATTTTCCGAGAAAGAAATTCATAACGTTTATCACTAATGTATGTAGTTTATATTAGAATCCTACTCTACAATTCGGAAATTTTAAAAAAACTGCATATATTGAAATAAACTTTATAAATATTTTTCTCGGAAAGTTTTGAGAAGTCCATCACGAATGACAATAGAACGAACCTTGACAAATTTGATAATGACATTTCTCAATGCACTTGCGCCATAAGACGTCTCTGGATTCCTGTATAATAAAAAGTTTGGTCGGAATGACTCGTGCATCGCTTTCTTGAATGGTTGTAGACACAGAACCGTTGCTAACGGACACTTCTGGCGTTGTTTCATCAATTGTGATACAGCCGTCGTCGACGAAAAAGACAGGTCCCGGCAATGAAAAGTCACCTGATCAAAATAGGTCTAGCAACAATCCAACCTTCATTGTTTTCACGAAAAGAGAATAAACAACGATAGTTAAAGTCCAAGATGGAAACAATAAAACATTGTCGCTAGACCTACAATGTATCTTGATTAGGTGACTTTTCAGTGCCGGGACCTGTTTTTCTCGTAGGCCTCGTGATACAGCAATTGACGAACCCAGATGTTCCACGACTTCAATGTTTTCCGGCATCACAACTGTCTTTCCTTTCTTGAATTTTACAACCCACTGGTAAACCTGAGCCTTACACATATCGCCATATGGATTTCTGTTATGTCCTCACCTTTGACATGTAAAAACAGATGACTGGCCCTATTTCTTCTTTGGAGTAAGTTTCCAGACAATCTCCCATTTTCGAACCTACAGGGTTCTCATTATTACGTCAGCGAAAGCATTGGTAAGGGTCAAATAAAGAAAAAAAAATTGCTGCTTAAATAAATTGTTAACGAAGTCATTATTTATGAATTGAGTGAAAAAACGATGCAACATAAAAAACCCATTAATTTACGATGATTGTATGTTATTTTTAGTTATTTGTTTAAGTGCCATAGCTTATTTATTATGCCCATTTTACGGTTTTTAAGCAAATTAGCTGTTGTCGCTAGAAGGCGTGACTGATATAAAAAAAGAATAGCTTACTTACGATAGTAGTAGAAGTGATTTGTTTGCGAAGATATCAGTAAACAAGGTGATTTGACAAACTTTGAACGTGGGATGATTATAGGAGTTCAGAGCATTCACGAAGTGTTTAGGAGCAGCTATTGTTAAAGTGTTTAAAGAGTGGACTGTTAGCCAAAAAATTATCTCAACGTGCAATTTGTGGTCGTCGTCCATTAGTGAAAGCATGGGCCCCACATACGAGGGGAGTTCAATAAGTAATGCAACACATTTTTTTTCTCGGCCAATTTTGGTTGAAAAAACTGGACATTTCTTGTGGAACGTTTTCAAACATTTCCGCTTCGTCTCGTAAAGTTTCATTGACGTCCGATATGTGACAGCGCTATAGTGAGCTGTTAAAGTGGCGTCTACAATGGAGGTGCGTTCCAAACAACGGGAAGTGATTGGGTTTCTTTTGTCGGAAAACCAGGGCATCTCAGATATTCATAGGCGCTTTCAGAATGTCTACGGTGATCTGGCAGTGGACAAAAGCACGGTGAGTCGTTGGGCAAAGCGTGTGTCATCATCACCGCAAGGTCAAGTAAAACTGTCTGATCTCCCGCGACCTGGCCGGCCGTGCACAGCTATGACTCCTGCAATGTCGGAACATGCGAACACTCTCATTCGAGCAGATCGACGGATTTTCATCTGTTTGGCCCAATGAAGAACGCAATCCGTGGGACGCACTACGCGGATGATGAAGCAGTTATTGACGCAGCACGACGTTGGATCCGACATCAACCAGTGGAATGGTACCGTGCAGATGTACAGGCTCTCACTTCAAGGTGGCGTAAAGCCGTAGCATTGAATGGAGATTACGTTGAAAAATAGTGTTGTGTAGCTAAAAGATTGGGGAATAACATGGTGTATTTGATTGCTGAATAAAACAACCCCCTTTTTCAGAAAAAATGTGTTGCATTACTTATTGAACTCCCCTCGTATATTACTACAACACTTCAAGCAGGTGGAGCCAGAGTTAATGTTTGGGACATGTTTTCCTGAAATGCTTTTGGCCCTTTAATTCGTGTTGATAAACGTCTAAATCGCACAACATATCTAAATATCGTTGCTGATCAAGTTCATCCTGTTATGTTGATGGCTACTTTCAACAAGATATTGCGCCCTGCAATAGTGCTCACGTTGTGCAGGATTAGTTTTAGGGGCATGAAGGAGAGTTTACTTTGCTTAGGTGACCCTTACAATCTCCAGACCTCAATCCCAATGAGAATTTGTGGGATGAAGTTGAAAATACCATCAAACAGCTGGATGCACAACCATCAAATCTCACACAACTGAAAAGTGCTAGTCATCAGGAATAGTCACAAATTACCTATCAACTTCTCGTGGTGCCCATGCCAAGAAGAATCGACGTAGTATTAAAAGCAAAAAGGTGACCCAACGAAGTACTCAGGAGATGATCATAATAAACTGGCCACTCAGTGTATATTATAAAGGAATTATATATTCTAAAGAATTACATGTATATATATCTATCCATTATTTCGTGAATTGAGTTATAGAATTCTTAGTCCTAGAAATGGAATCAGACTTCAACTCTCAAAAGCCATTTGAAGTTTATATAGCAAATCAAAAAAATGATAGATGAAGTGCTAACTAAATTATTTTGCTTGGGTAATTAAAAAATTAGTTTAATTGCTTTGGGCATTTAATTTTTAAGTAACACTGCTTAACTAGTATTAACTAGTGCAAGAAATCAGTTTCTACAATGAGACCAGTTATGGTCTATAATTTCTATAATTTTTGGTCTGGACAGTTTCTATAATTTTTTGTTGTTATTCCATAAGAAAGATAATACATCTAAGTTAAATAATTACGGATTCGTACGACGGATATTACAAATTAAAAACAGAGAAGAGGGAAGGAAAGAAGAAGGATTAAAAAGTTGTAATGAACGCGATTACATTGAGAGAGAAAGAGTTGGAAGAATGTTGAATTGGATGCAAGACAGAGAGAGAAAGAGAAGGAGCAGGAGAAGTAATGAGTGGCAGACAGATGGGGTTAAAAGGCAGGAAGGTAGGACAGGAACAAAGAAATATTGTCATTTCGAGAAGATATCAAAGAACAAACAGTGAGACCGAGAGAGAGAGAGAGAGAGAAAGAGTGGCATCTCTGTCAATAGGACGCTTATGAGTCCATTTCCTTGAGTCAACAAGGTTTCGGAGCCCCAGGACCTCACTTGCCTTGTGTACATACATTATCTTCAAGAGAGACGACACACACACACACACACACACACACACACACACACACACACACAC
>JAHWFO010057280.1:24904313-24917469 GCA_023313115.1 Rhysida immarginata | reverse complement strand
ACACACACACACACACACACACACACACACACACACACACACACACGAGAAAGATAGAGAAGAGAGAAGGTTGTTGGGGAGGGGATTGTAGAATGGGGTCGGACGGGGAGGATGGGTTACTCTTCTCTCCATCTATGCAACCGAAAAAGATATGAAATAGAACCACCGCCACCACAGCCGAAAGCCGCCCTCACGTGTACAGAGTATAGCCGTAACTCAGAGATTTGTGCTCTGATCCAAAGAGAATTTACAAAAGTTAAGTAAGAGTTGTAATAATAAAACAAAGAAAGAGAACAGAACCGGGGGGAGATGCCTTTTTCGTTTCCCCCCAAAACACGTGGCATTTGTACATTTCATTTTCGTTTGTGTTTTTTGTCGAGGGAGGCTAGGTTGGGAGCTCTCCTGATTTGTACTCCCTCTACCCTCATGTTTATGATGTCATCTCCCAACACAAACACAAGGACTTTCCCTCTTCTCCGCTGCAGTCGTGGAAAAAAATACCCTCCTGTCCTTTCGTTCCCAGGGTTCGTTCGATGAATTTCTGAAGTCAGAAAAAAAATTCCATCAATGGAATACGTTAGGAAAACTGCTTTAAGAAAACTCCATATACAAGAAAACCTACAATGCTATTTAAACTCATTGAAATGTAAACTTTAACGAACAGACTAAAGAAAACATGTTTATGGATGAAGCTTTGAAAAAAATAGAGCTGTACATACACCCTCAAATTTTTACAATAAATTTCATAATGATGACTACTTAACAAAATAGACGCTTCAAACGCTAGATACGCTACCGGCTAAAATGTCTTAACTAGACTGTTTTATTGGTTTTAGTCGATAGGTCTATCAACAATTTACAAAGGATTAAGTAGTTATAACTGAACGATCTCGAAGTTTCGAATTAAGACCTTCAGCTATAACTACGATCAGGATCTCTCTGGCGATCATCGTTCCAAACTGCACCGCAATTTCCATTCCTGGAGACTACGTTCCCGCAAGGCATTCATGCCGGCCTTCCCCAACTCTTCTCAATAAGCTTCCCACAGACCATCCAAGAGACCAATGCCGCAAAAAAAACCCATCGGCGAAGCGTCGGGTGATTTATATAAGGATATCTTCAAATGAAATTGCTTGTAAGGGCGTTTTCAGTGGGTGTTTTTTTTAGTAAACGAGCGTTGGCTTTGAAGTGTGACTTGAAGCTTTGTTCTGATGAACCCATACCCGAGCAACATGTTGTCCATAAAGGAGAATTTAGACACTTTTAGCGATAATGATGCACCCATTTAACTAGGAGACTCCTACATGTTTACCAAATGATATTCAGGACTTTTGGATTTTCTTCCGAGAGGAGACGCTTCACTTAAGCGTTCTGCAAGTCTTTCTCTGGAATACTTCGTTCAAAGATACCATATTGGCGTCTTCCTATTTATTATGAGTACATTGCTGATTCTTGCTTTCAAAATGGTTAACCCTCTGCTTTTTAACATTTTGGCGTTGAAAAGGGCGGTTTTATCTCTCCTAAAATCGGTCAATTTCTTCCAATAACTGGCCATGATAGCACTGGGCTACATTTATAGCCTCGGCCAACCTCACTCATTGTATTTTCGTTTTCAAATCTTTCACTTGTAAAGTATTCAGTCTTCTATATCGTTTTCTTGTCTAGATTTCATTTTATTCCATATGGTTTCTACGAGGGGCGTTCAAATTTGACCTGGACTTTTTTGTAAATTTCATTGTTGTAAAAATCTAAACTTTCATTGTTGGGATGGCAACTACCGCCTGTCACGCAAATGCAGCACCACTCATAGGGTAGCCATGACAAACGATTGTTTGTTTAAACAAAATGGCGGAGAGCGATGTGTCGACCAAAGTGGAACAACGAATAATCATCAAGTTTCTCCACAACGAAGGTGTGAGAGTATCTGAAATTCATCAGAAACTTCAAAGACCGTACACCGATCGGCAATGAACCTCATAAGGCAAGACCAGCAACTACTGTCAATGATGTCATCATTCAACGAACAAATGAGCTGATAAGGGACAACAGGTAGATTCATGTCCGAGAATTGTCTTCAATACTGAACATCAGCACTAGCAGTGTGGAGACATCATCCACGAAAACCTGAAATTCAACAAGATCTGTGCCAGATGTGTCCCTAAGCAACTCTCCGAGGATCACAAAACCACCCGGGTTGAAATCTAAACCATGCTACTGGAGCGATATGACAGGGAAGGTGACAGCTTCCTAAGGCGTGTTGTGACCACCGACGAGACATGGATTCATCACCATATTCCTGAAAGCAAGCGTGCGTGTATGGAGTGGCGACACACAGACTCACCACAACCAAGAAAATGAAGATGACACCATCGGCAAGAAAATATCCAGGAACATTAAGGGACATTCATGTCGATTTTCTGGAAGAACGTCGAACCTTAAAGGCATCCTACTACTGTGACATTTTGAGGACGTCCACGAAGCCATCACTATGGAAAAAGCGACCAGGACTCTTTACCAGTGGTGTTTGTTTTTTGCAAGAAAATGCCAGACCACATACAGCCAAATTACTATGGACACACTGAAAGAGCTCAAATGAACCTCTTACCACATCCACCATATAACCCGGATCTCTCCCCTTGCGACTATCACCGTTTTGGACCATTAAAAGAGTTCTTGGGAGGGCAGAGGTTCCTGACGTGGTTTCGACATCAGCCTGAAAATTTCTTCAGAACCGGCGTCCAGATTATCCCAGAACGCTGGAAAAAATGTGTAGATGAGCAATGAGAGTTCTTTGAGAAATAACTGGTTTGTGTATGTTTTTGTAGTTTCCTGAGTTTATAAAAAATAAAGTCCAGGTAAAATTTGACGCCCCTCGTATTAGGCGAGTTCGTGTGAAATTCAGTATCCAGTATTTTAACCTTGCCCATAAAGAACTACCAGATTCTGCTGGTAATACAAGGATGTCAGAACTGACAGTGTTTTTTTTTTTTTTACAAGCTTTCATTTAACTTGACTTGTTTGTGCGTAAATTTGTTCAAACGACACCTAATTCAGCACCCTGATACATTTCTGGTGACAATACAATCCAGTATAAAAAAATCAAAATTCGAATTCTTAAAAAAGGAATAAAACTGATTTTCATTTTCCCGGGTAGAGGATGGGCCACTTCTTCATTAAGATTAGAGGATGGGGCACAAATTCAGATTTCCACGGTTTCTTTGGTTTTGCTGTTATCATGTAAAAGCATGATTTTTTTTGTTTTTTTTAAATAAAGAATAAAATGAAATATATAAAAAATAACTTTTTAAGCACAACAATGCAATCAACGTTCCAAAGAAATATTCCATTGAATGGAACATGTCTTTGTACTAACGTACTCGTAGATATACGAATTCTAAATATTAGAGTCCAGGTTCCGGAATTTTTTCTTTCCCTTTTCTATTTTGTAATTATGATATCCTTGAAGAATTTCTTCAGTTTCTTTATCTTCTTAAAAAAATGTATTAAAAAGCAAAAGAATAAACTTAAAAAAGTAAAAGTGTGGCGGCGCCTATTATAATTCATATTAATGTTAGCCCCTGAAAAGGATTCGAGCCGAGATGATCATCGGGCTGTATGTTCTATGTAATTAATTTTTAATTTATATTAAATATTGCTTAACTTTCCAACTTGTGAGTTATGAAATAACCCAAAATTTACGGAGTGGCCCAAAATCTACCTACAAAGATTAAACCTCAACAGCTCAACTAGTACTGAGCGCAATTGTTTAAAAATTAGATGATATATTCGAGGCATCAAGGCAGTTTGTTTAATCACTGGATTATTCCAAGCACTCTGGAGTGGCATGGAATGACCCCCGTATTTAATTGACATTAATCCATTGGGGCCACGTGAAGAACAAGGTCTAGAAGACGAACCTAAGAACTTGGGTGAGCTGCGAACAACGAGCGGGAAATCAGGCCATTCCAACAGATCTTTTCACGAAGATGGTGGTCAATTGAGCAATCCGATTGATGGAAGACACATCGAACATGTTTTAAAAATGCCAGTTCATATGCATTGTTTGAACTCCCCATGCTTATCTGTCCCGGTACAAGGCAACTTTCATCTTGGTAGGTAGGTTTTGACCCATCGTGTTTATTTGTAAATTTTGGATACCGTAAGATCTTTTGCCAGACGAAGTGAGAGTGCGGATATCCTTCTGCATTCATCCACCAAGTTTATTCCATTCATCCTACCTTCTGTTGTTAGACCAAATAGACTTAACCATTTTCCAAACCTTTGTCACGACTGAAGGTTAGTAGGTTTGGCCTTTCCTTGATTCTTACGAATCATCAAATGAGTAAACTGATTTCTCTCATGCTGGACCGAATTCTTCAATATTTTGTTCTCCCTCAGATAAAAACGAGAGCTACCTCTCTATCCCTTCCACAGATGTTTACAGTGGACCCAATAAAAGGCCTTTAATTTGATCCATAATGAATTTATTTCCCATTGAAAGATTTTGTATTCGCATTTTCTTTACAGCTGGCCCGACCCCCATAAAACTTTTTCTCCCATCTTTGTATTCATGGTGGAAGACAATGAATTTACGTTTCTCGAGTTGAGCCTTTAAGTTGGGGGAATCGGTGTAAATAGTGACGATAAAAACCCCTTCGGAGGCGCCGGCCAATCGGACGGCAACATAACTTCCGGTTAACCCCTGCACCCTTCCTTTCGCCCCCGCCAAGTACAATAACCCTAATTTAATTCCGATACTCGCACGAAAAGTGAGGGGTTTTCCAAGCGCTTATCGAACGAGGAATACTAAAGAAGGGCAGCCATTTCCCCCCTTTGGCACGTCCACATACACGCGCGTGTGTATGTCCGGAGCCTTGAGCCAGGGTCCTGCTCGGAGGGGCGTCCTGCTCGGGGTCCGATCGCTCCCTCTGCTCCCATCATCGAAAAGGTGAGCGGCTGCTAGTAGGGGGTGGAGGGTAGAAAGAAAGGAAAAGGAGATTTACACATCCCCTAGCAATGGGTTCTGCATCGCTAAAGGAGTCCGGTCGTTATCGAGCTTCGTGACTGAATAAAAATACTTTCATTTTCTCTGCCAACAAGTGCGCATGCGTTTTGGAAGGGAGGGAGAAGAGGGTAGAGTCCCAGAGGGATGATTTCTTTGAATGAAATAGAAGAGAGAAGAAGTGATAAGGATAAATAAATCTCCCATCCTCACGTCATGCCCGACTGTTTTCCTAATTCTATTTTCCAGGAACCATTGTAAGTAACTGTCGCAATTTCTCAGCGATTGGCATGCATTCGATTTTAGGTGGCAGGAATGGTTATGGAAACAATTTCGTTGTTCCAAGTTTACCATGTGGATTTAGATATTGGACACGAAGCCACACACCAGGAGGAACTTTGATATATACTGCTACTGACAAGGGGAACGCACGGACATGTAATCACGGATTTGGTTGAAATTTTAGGAGGTCATTCTACAACATTAATATACCTTCTGTGTAAAAGGATTTGACTCAATGGCCTTTCGTTTCGAAGAAATTCAAACAAAATATTTTACGTTTGTTATTTCAGTGCCAGATAAGCCAAGTGGGAAAAAAGTTATACAGCTTAATAGCGGCGGCGCAGTGGTTAACGTCAGGTTCTGCGGATTTACTGGTCGGGGTTCGATTCCTATAATATTGAAGTTTTTTTTCATTTTTTTTTTTTTTTTGTTTTTCGACATTATTATTTGTTTGCACTTTGCATAATAACATTCACATACATAAGAAAAAGTTTTTCAATTTTGTACAATATTTTCAGGGATGGTCATTGGCGATCCGTGATTTCGTGGTGACGATTGCGCATAGACCGTCGGTATTGCGAAGAGATCTTTATAGTTTGTTTTTTTTTTGCATTTTTTTGACCTATGACGTTGCTTATGTATGTGAATGTTATTATACAAAGTGAAAACAAATAATGGCGGAAAATACAAATAGAAAAAATTGGAAAAATAATGGAAAAAAATGAAAATGAAAGAATATTTCAATACTACAGGAATCGAACCCGGGCCAGTATATCCACAGAACCCGATGTTAACCACTGCGCTACCGCTGTTGTATACCTTTCTTCCCATTTGCTGCTCTGGCACTACAATAATAAACGTAAAATATTTTATTTTTTTCCTCAGAAACGAAAGGTCATTGAGTCAAATCCTTTTACACAGAAGGTATACTAATGCTGTAGATTGACCTCCTAAAATTTCAACCAAATCCATGATTACATGTCCGTGCGGTCCCCTTGTGAGAGGTAAGACGAGAATTCCACAGCTATCTTTACTGTTTCCCAAATATTGTCGTCTTCCTAAAGTCAATGATCGTTACTTAATAGGTAGCAGACTAACTGAATATTTAAATAGAGAAAAATAGTAAAGAAAATTCCACTACCTGGACTCGAACCAGGGACCTTCGGGTTACCGTCCCGATTCTATAATCACTAAGCCATCGTGGATGGAAGCTGTTGCTACCAAACATGTCCTATGAGCATAGGTTAAATCGCAGCTTCCATGTCAACGGTGGCTTAGTGGGTATAGTATCGGGACGGTAACACCAAGGTCCCAGACCGTGAAATTTTCTTTACTATTTTTCTCTGTTTAATTAACAACCGGAGGTATGGCGTGAAAATATCCTCATAGCACCCATTTTTCAATTACTAACTGCATATTCCTAAAAAGTACTTCTTGAATAATATTTAGGAGAAAAAGGATTTTTTTCAAATCACATTTTCAATACGTATCATTGGAGATCTTACATAGGGCTGTTGCCCGCAGGACCCTAACGGATAAGTAAGTAAATGCCGTAAGTAAGGAAGTGATTAAACGAAAATTGGCTAACTACAGTCCTCATCCGATAAGTTAAACCTCGACCTTGAAGGGAAGAAATTTATTCTATTGCTAAAATGGGAGACAAGAGGATGAAAAAAAAAATATTGACTTAGTACTACATCAGATTTTTTCCACCCAGATTTTTTCTGACGTAGTAAACACAGTTAGTCCTTAATCTGTGCCTTAGACCACGTTCCAATGAACCAATTTGCAAATTTTTTCTTTTCAACATGGATTGTCATCGGTACTTTCATGCACTGTCCTCAAAACCTTTTTCTTCTGTCACCATTACAGAATGATTGTATTATAATTGGAAACAGATGATTTTTCATTTCTTCAGGTGTGCATTCTTTTTATTTAAACTTTGAAAGTTATGTACAAACGATATACACATAGACTGACAGGCAAAGCAAATGTTTCAAAATTTGGTTTCGTTTTTTTCTTAAAGTGCTACTAAAAATTTAAATAATTTAAATAGTACGTTTCTTTATAGACTACGAGGATATTTGTAAGCATATTTAAATAGACGAAGGGTCATTATTTTATCCATAATTCTAAAGATTTTTTTAAGCATCCTTTCTTTTCCTCTAAGACAAAAACTAAACAAAGAAGCACCAAGAATAGATCGAACATGAATATTAAGATTTTCAAGAAATTGTTAAGTACTAAGAACTCTCTTTTCTAAGAAAAGCCTGAATAACAGGAATTCTATGCATTGTTACAAATTGAAACTTATCCATTAAAAAACAGGGTCTAAAAAAACCCTGTTGAGTTAAAAACAGGGCCTTCGGCCTAGATATGTGCTAGGCCGTACACGAATAGGTTGAAAAAAATTTTAAAAATATTTAATATACAACCCAAATAAATTCATTTTTTTCTCACGTTGTATTGTACTTATTTAATGACGTCCATATTTACATTACTGTTGTTTTTGATTCACTAAAGTCAACTTTCATCCCATTTGGACAACAGTATTATAAATATGGGAGAAAAGGACTTTAGTGAATAAAAAATAACAGTATTGTAAATATGGACGTTATTAATTGATATACAACCCAAACTTTAAATTAAATCAATATTACAAATTATACAAATGAACAACAATCTACCGTTGATGTAATAAAAACTCGAGCGGGTTCGGAATCAGCGCCTCGATTACAATTTTCTCTATTGTCTAGAATGTATAATAGTGACGACAAAATCTCTGAAAACTGTATGCAAATAATGCTTGAATTTCATTTTGTGACGTCATCAATTGAATCATGATTAGAACTCTTGCTGGCGAAGATTATTTAATTTCAAAAACGTGCATGTCTCCGAAAAATCTATTGGTCGATGGAATAAAATTTGAGCGGATTCGAAATCAGCGCCTCGGCGTATGGTACACAGGTTTTTTTCAAACTCTCAGTAGCACCGGGGTTTTTGAAGGGTTCCCGTATTGTTATGGAAGCGATGAGCTGTAGTAAAGAGCTGCCATGTTTGTCTAACAAGACTGCGGGAACTCTTTGGATTCCGCAACATTACTAAGATAACTAACTACTCTGCCTCTTTTTGTTTGCTTGCGATCGCAATTAGTTTCCTGCTTTGCGCCCTAAGTATGATTGCATCTTCGATCAACGAAAAGTTAATTAGAAAGCTGGATTAAATTCTGAACTTGGAAAAAACGTGTTCAGCTTATATCAGTAAATTACGAAAAGGTATGAGTTTAGAGAAGCGACACCATAGCACAAAGCAGCACTTAACAGCGAAATAAAATCGCCACTGGATGAAATAGTCACAATTCTCGGCATGGATAGTCATCGTCCATTCAAATGACCTCAGAATTGAAAGAATGACGTCAAGAACTTCTTCAATGCTTTGAATCAGGAGAAGGATTTATGACAGCTTTGAATCTATCCAAGAAACAAGATTTTCAGAAGCACGAAATAGTTCAAATAGTACGGGTGACCACGCACTCAGCCAAAAAGATTTTTTTGAAAGATATTCATACGTTTCCAAAGTGACAAAAAGGACCTGTATTAAACACAATGGGGACTATTTCGAAAAATGATGTCACTGCGTACCCTATTTGCTCAATAAAGTACGAGATAAAACATTTTTTATCATTTGGATCATCTTCGTACATTTATTAAAATATTGGCTCTGGTTTAAATTTATATTACAGCATGTGAGCTATATCAAATTTATTTTAGTATAGTAGTATTGGGTTCTAAGCCGTCACAGAAATTTGCTCTTTGATTAATTTTTTTTTTTTTTTTTTTAGCGCGATCTTACATTGTTCCAGCAGTCGTGGCTATATTTCCTATTCAAGTAGAAGTTTTTGAAGGCCAATTAATTTTTTAAAAGTTTTTGGCGATTTTTTGGTGAAATGTTTAATTCTTATTGGTTTTAGTTTAAAAAGTTTGAAGCCACTATTAGACATTCTGATATTTTTTTCCTTTAAATAATTTATCTTGGCATTAACAGAGTTCTTTAAATAAAAAAGGGTCTGAGGGTGTTATAGACGTATTAGAGAAAAAGATTCAGAAAAGATTTTGGCAGGAAGCATGTATCACTGATGAACATAATAAAATGCGAGCGAACGAACGTGACCAATCCTTCGATGTTGAGATAAGAAAGAAGTGCCATTATCCAAACCGACCAATCAAACCAAATCTGTTGGGGTAAATCTAAACCCAATATGCTCTCAAAAAAGCCATGGACTATCAGCCCTACTATTCGGGTAGAATTACAGAAGGTCGAAATTTCCGAACGCTGAAATCATTCAACTTGTAGAGTCAAGCTAATTTCTAACATATTAAGCAAAGTGTTTCAATCTGATGTCCATGGCGAGATACGATAGGCCCTCTAAGGAACACCTGAAAGCCAGCAGCAAGATATTTGTTTTTGTATCTTCACATGGAATTATTGCTCTGTATATATAGAAGTTTAAACATAACCTTCA
Source organism: Rhysida immarginata (assembly GCA_023313115.1). Lineage (NCBI taxonomy): Eukaryota > Metazoa > Arthropoda > Chilopoda > Scolopendromorpha > Scolopendridae > Rhysida > Rhysida immarginata. The sequence continues at coordinate 24,907,663 of JAHWFO010057280.1, read as the reverse complement.
AAATCATGCTATGCAACATTACGAACAGCGTTATAATAATGAGAATTTGCTTAGAAATAATGCTAAATATATAAGTATATGTGTCTACATATATTGTTGTTCAATACATGCCCCCCCCCCAACGTTTTTGTCATTTACAACCAAAAAGTTAATCTACCACGAAATTGGATTTGTTCCCATATAGAGAAATACTATAACGCATGCCACAATTGTATATGTATGGCATCTTTGATTTCATAACGGCAACATCATTTTTACTTCGTTGTATTTTATCAAGCGCAAGATGAATGTTGCCAAATCGAAATTATTTTGATGAAACTCTGGAAACCTTTCAAATATCGAAAGAGTAAAGGAAAGAGGGAGCAAGAGAGAGAATGAGTGATCAAACACTACATGAAGGAACCCCCGAAGCCTATTTAAATCCTTTCCTCCATTTTTTATCTTCCCCCCGACCCCCTTTCCCATCGAGTCGATTAGTTTTGGACGGCGAGGCCGGTGAATCTCCCTCGTGAATGCCATTTTATGAGTTAATAAGGGACAGTTGCCGGTAGGGCCCCCAGAGTCGCGGCGGGAGAGAAACGGTCGACCTCCCGGCGGGGAACACGTCCGCCGGCGGGGGCAATCGGAGGTGAGTCGGCCACTCGATCAAGACGACCGGCCCGGGGCCACGACCAGGGTCTCGTAAACCAGTTTGGACCAATCACGAGTGACAGCGGTGATGAGGAAGAATATACACCCGCTTAAACCCCTTTCGGCCATTTGCACGGCATCGTTTTATTGGTTAATACGGACGGCGTGAGCGCGCTTCAGCCCCCCGCTTTCAAAATCCCAAAGAATATCAGGTGTCGGACCCCGACAAGGCGAAGTCGCTCCGCTCAGAGGCCGCCGTGACCGCTACGCTGTGGCGAGGCGGCCGAGGGAAAGCCCATGAATTATAACTTTATGCAGACGGGAAATCACGTCGCCGACAATGAAAGGAGAAGCAAGAAGAAAAGACGAGAATTACAAACGAAAAGACAAAAGAGGAGTTTGCGTTAAATTTATTCAAAGCGCCTCGCACTCTGCCCATGCATAAAACACTGATAACATGCAAAGGAGTAAGTGGAGCAGGCAACTCGCAAACTGGCCGAACACACAACCGGCCAAGCAACGAACAGACATTTAGCGACTGCGAAATATTTAATTACACAGGATTCTTCGACAGTTCCTTCTATCGATACAGATTAACGTTAACATTAATGTTCACAAGTTTAAAATTTCTGCTCTAATGGTATGAGAGAAAGCTTTCCATTGCGGGACTCGAACCCGGAGTCGTTATTCTAGCATTGAATTTTACTTCCGTCCATGTAGCCAAATTAAGTTTCCATCAAGGTAAAAAACTTGTATAGTAAAAATTAAGATAACATAAAATTACAGGTCAATAAGGTTGCTCATGTTAACACATGTTTCTCCAATTTGTAGTCATAGTACATAATTTAGATTCCCACTTTATACAGCGTATTTATGATGTGAAAGAGAACAGTGTTTCTTCAAAAATGTTCATCTCCTTTTAAAATTCAATTTTTAATTTACATCTAAAACGGATTTTAAGAGTAAGATGAGTCCCGAAATCGAATATGCGGTCCCGAAAATTCGTGTACACTTACGTGCTACCTTCAAATTATCTCCTCGTCAGTCAATAACAACCTTTTACAATAAAACGATAATAATTATGCACTATCAACTCTTGCGCTATTCGCAATAAGAGCGACCTAATATCTTGCGTAAACCAATCGTTTCTGGATAGTAACGTAGTTCGATTACCTCGTTTATAAATTCGAAGTTATTGAAAAAGCTTTCAACAGTCAAAGACGCCACTTTCCGTGCAATGCAACTGATAAATGGAATGGACTATCACAAACTATTCTTTCTTTGATCAGAACAGGCGATACTAATAACTGTGTATTTACATACAGTATCTTCATTTTAACAATCTACTTTACAATCTCTTATTCAGTCCTTATTGTCAGACTAATTTGTGTTATTTTTATTCTATGTGAACGCAATGCTTATAATAACAAGAAATTAACCTTCCCGAGGAAGGTATAGAAAAGTAGCGGAAGCCCCGAGGTCATCTATTTTTACCCTTTTATCTGCACTTTTTTGGGGGGGGGGGGGCGATTTATTTTAATCGAAAAATTGATATTCTCGAACGTAGTATTTAGAAAATGAAAAAAGCTATATCTTCTTTCGTTTCTCATCAGTTCCGATCGAATGATATATGACATGCCATATGTTGCCATAGTTCTAAAGACCAAGTGACTGCCACCCCCACACCTCCGACCATATTGGGACTATTTGGCCCAAACTTTACAGTAATGTTGATCTTGCTTAGAGGAATCTGCATACCGAATTTCACTCTTTTATATGCATAAATACGCGTAGACCTCTTGGTCCCCTCTAATTTCTGCTCCCGAAACTCCGACTCCAGTGGGTTAATCAAAACCAAACTACACAGTGAAGGTGCACATGCCCGTAGTAAGCTACATTCAAAATTTCAACCTTCTACCTCAAAAAATGCGAAAATTATGAAGGGGACGGATGGACTGACAGACAGACAGACGGACATTGTGAAAACAATAAGTAGCTCCATTCTTCCGCTACTTAAAAATATTAAAATATCCTTACTTCAGTCCTTCAAACTGAAATGCTAGAATGGTATATTTGCACAGGCCTCTTCCTTTAGCGAATACTTTTTCAACACTTATATCAATTTTGTTATGTCAAATTGCGATTAAATTTTAGTACAGTTAGGAGCAAAATGATAAACCACTTATATTTTTTTTATAAATGGTAAATTAAACCTTATTTTTAAATACTGGCTAGTGTCAACTGTTTGTTATTGTTATAAAAAAATAATGTTAAACCTCAATGAAAGTAACAAATTCGATTTTTAGTTATTAACAAAAATGTCCTTTATTTGCAATTTGCAAGAGTGCAAAATAATAAGACCACTACAAGAATGGGTGAAAATATCAACTTTACAGGTATTATTACTTATCAATAGTATTTCCGTTGCACTTAATGACATCAAGGCAAGGCATCAAGTTATGCAATGGAATCAAGCCAAAAACTGTGGACACAACTATAGAAAGAAAAATAACTCCAAAACCACTATTCCACATAATAAATTTTAATGACTCAGATGTACATTTCGGAAACGAAGTTTCCTTCATCAGTAAGTAAAGAACAACAAGAGAAGCCGAGTATTTATAATATATAAGAACCAATAAAAAAATTGTACAACAAATAATACAAAAAAACGCGACAATCAAAAGGAAACAACCAATACAAACTATAGTTTGTATTGG
>JAHWFO010057280.1:24872541-24903913 GCA_023313115.1 Rhysida immarginata | reverse complement strand
CCAATACAAACTATAGTTTGTATTGGTTGTTTCCTTTTGATTGTCGCGTTTTTTTGTATTATTTGTTGTACAATTTTTTTATTGGTTCTTATATATTATAAATACTCGGCTTCTCTTGTTGTTCTTTACTTACTGATGAAGGAAACTTCGTTTCCGAAATGTACATCTGAGTCATTAAAATTTATTATGTGGAATAGTGGTTTTGGAGTTATTTTTCTTTCTATCAAGTTATGCATTGAATTGCTGAGATTTTGCGGCTCACGGAGAGGTATAGCATCCCATACAGAAAGAACTGCTGACTTTAGCTCTTCTTTTGTGTTGAATTGTTTTATTTCTCCATCTTGAGAATAAACACAACGAACAATTATGCCCCACAGGTTTTCCAAGGTGCAGGTCAGGACTAATAGATGGCCAGTCCAATACAGTGATGTTTTGTGCAGCAAACCATTGCATTGTCTTTGCAGTGTGAATGCCGCAGCTGTCTATAATTATTTCAAGCAATTTTGGCTGCATCAGGCAGAAGATACTCTTCCATGGTTTTCATGTACTTAAGTCTGTTTTGTCGTCCCTCAAGAAAGGCATGTTTAAGCTTCCCACCTTCCGCAAAGCCAGCCCATACCATCACTGATCCACCATCTTGCTGTCTTTTTGAAAAATACTTTGGCTCCTTTCTTATATCATGCCAATAGGAGTGAATTCCGTCTGGTCCATCATCTGGTCCATTAAATTTTTTTTCATCACTAAAGATGATTTTGGACCAGTCCGTCTTCTCCAAAATGTGCTCCTCTGCAAACTTCATCCTGGTATCTTTGTGAAATGGTTTGAGCCTTGGTGCAGCCTTAAGCCTGACAATTCCATAAAGTTGGACCTTTGAATTGTCCGGCTAATTGTCCACACAGATGCTTTTGTTCCAGTTTCATGTCCAATCTGTTACGCACTTTTTTTTTCTTTTTTTTTTGTGTATACTTGCCTTCCTAACAACAAGGCGCTCTGCTCTTCCTGACAATAATCTTGGACTCCCAATGTTGTCTTTATTCTTCAAAAAATTTAAGACTACAGTCTTAGAACGGCCAAAATTGACACTGAACTGGCGGGAAGACCAACCTGCCTCGTGGAAAGCCAATATTTCCCCCTTTTCTTCATCACTTAATGCTGTACCTCACCATTTTGAAATGTTATTGCAGAAAGCAAGAGAGACACAATAATTTGCATACTGTATCAACCTTAAAATAGGAGTGTTTAGTTTCATAGTTTCACCCATTCTTGATGTGGTCTTATCATTTGCACTTTTGCAAATTGCAAATAAAGGACATTTTTGTTAATAACTAAAAATCTAATTTGTTATTTTCATTGAGGTTTTGACATTATTGTTTTATAACAATAACAAACAGTTGACACTAGCCAGTATTTAAAAATAAGGTTTGATTTACCAATTATAAGAAAAAATGTAAGTGGTCTTATCATTTTGCTCCTAACAATATAGATTTTAATTTAATTCTAAGCAAGGCCGACTTCTGCCTAGGAAAACTAGGCAGTTGCCTAGAACCCGAATCTAGTAGAGGGCCCGCACCAGGGGACGAAATGGTAAGAAATGTTATTTGTCTATTTCCTAAAGTCAAAGTACGTTAAATAAATAGAAATAAAAAAAGTAGCGTTTGTTTTTAGCTAAATTATCAAAAAGGGGCACTGACTCTGTTAGCTCCCTAGGGGCCCCTGGGTCTCTAAGTCAGGTTCTGATTCCAAGTTTCTGTTATCTCCCAAATAGTTCTTCAGATCCCATCCATTGATATCAAAAAATTACTGATCTCAACGAAAGGAGTCCGTACATGATTGACTTTCCTTTGCTGGTACAAATATTACGGCTATTTTTTTATTTTTTAGAAAAGAATTAATATTTCATAAAAGCCTTAATCATTGTCATTAAAAATACGTCAAGACAGTCTTTGGAAGTCCCAAGTGCGTCTTATTATCACTTGGTTCTGCTGCTTGCAGTTTCAGAGGAATAAGCTGGGCAAAATTTGGTTACATACGGGATTTTTTTCCACTCGAAAATCAACATATCTTTGCGAATCATGAGTTTTTAAGTTCATTTTAATGAAAATTTTTGAGTTGAGGTGGTCAAAAACAGGTCCACGCTATGTTAAATGGGCCAATAAAGATCAGTGATTCGTCAAAGGTACACCAAGAATCCTGAAAAAGACGAATAAAATACTTTTTATCGATATCCAATGGTCATTCTCATATTTGTACCTCCTGCTCTTCAACGATATTGCGCAAATTAATGTAATAACATCCAAAACAAGGACAACTAAAAAATACTTTTCGACTCTTCATCGACCATTTCTATGAAGCATCTGGACGGAAATTATTAAGTAGCGGAAGAATGGAGCTACTTATTGGTTTCACAAAGTACGTCTGCCCGTCCGTCCTCCCCTTCATAATTTCTGCATTTTTTGAGATAGAAGGTTGAAATTCGAAATGTAGCTTACTATGGGCATGAACACCTCCACTATTTAGTTTGGTTTTGATTGGCCCACTGGGGACGTAAATACGGGGGTGGGAGTTAGAGGAGACCAAGTGATCTATGTTGTATTTAGGTATGTAAAGGAGTGAAATTCGATATGCATACTCCTCTACGCAAAATCTGTATTCCTATGAAATTTGGGCCAAATTGTCCCAGTGGGGTCCGAGTTGTGGGGGTGTCAGTCGCTTGGTCTTTAGAACTAAGGCAACATATGGCGTGTGATATATCATTCGACCGAAAATGATGAGAAAGGAAAGAAGATAGCCTCTCTTAACATGATATGCCATGACTATTGCATTTCGCTCTCGATCGAACGATACTATTGGATTGAGTTTTTGGAATGCTGGTGAAAGTGAAGAGATAGATTTCATTTCTGTCAGGGGTTATACATGCATAACCCAAATATCAAATCAAAATTAATTTCAAAATTGTAGAAAATTTGGATGAGTACCTATCTTTTATTTGAAGATTGTTGCTCTCTTTACGATGACACAGTGAATTTATAGAAATAACTATGTGAACCTTAAGACTAAAAAACTCTTTCACCACAACAAAAAACAAATTGAAATAATACAACCTGATAATCTTGTAAACGCTTTTCGAATGCCTTGCATTCATCATTCAGCAGTCTAAGTCGGACTCGAATAAGCCTAAGGCGAACTCGAGGAGGTCTGAAAAGAACTGACTTAGAGAGATCGAATCCGGGTATATATCACACAGGAAAGCCAATCAAAAAATAAAACAAGACAGTACTCGTCAATGACTGGGTAACTTAGAAGCCCATTCGATCAATGATGATTCAGCAATGGGACCCAAGTCCGAGTTTAATAATAATTTTCTGTCTGTGCTGCGAATGGCTAAACATTCAAAAGCGTCTAAGAGGTGTTTTTTATTTATCGATTTTATTAATTTTACATTTTCCACATAACTGTTATCGTTTCTATAGAAATAACTATAATTAATTGTTTGTATATCCTCCACAGCGTGAATTTTTAAAAGTAAACAAACTGGTACGAGTTTCCAGATATGCCTTTGTTCCATGTTATTTTCCACCATGTCTTTGTTCATTTCAATTCATTCATGTGAAACAATTTATTGAAATGCCTGTAGCTCTAAAGCAAATTCACGAATAGATGATTTTAAAATCGTTCTTCTTTTGGACGACCAGGTTTTCTTGAAAAAAAAAGATGGTCATTTAAAAGAAAAACAGGAAAAAAAAGTAAGTATACCGGGCTTGCTTTTTTTTTTTAAATAACAAGGCGGACTAGTTATCCATAAACGTCTTATGCTGTCAATTGTTTGTTTTTAATTATGTAGATCCATTACATTAAATGGATCTAATGTCTTTTCATCCATCCTTCCTCGTGGAATTACATCTCATTGACCTGTAATTTCATTTTATTCTTTTTAATATTGAGGTTTTATTGGTATATATACGAGGGGCGATTGATAAATAAGGTCTCCATGGCTGTAACTTTTTTATTTGTTAACCGATTTTCAAAATTCTTTTTGTATTCTTATACTCACATTTGTCCTCCGACGGGTCGCATTTGTCAATTTATACTCCGACGGGTTCACCCAACTAGTCATGCGTTGGCGCAATGCGTGGAAAGGGATTGGGACTATGTCGAAAAGTGAATAGTGCATTACATAGAGGACAAATGTGAGTATAAGATATAAAAAGAATTTTGAAAATCGGTTAACAAATAAAAAAGTTACAGTCATGGAGACCTTATTTATCAATCGCCCCTCGTATATATCTTAAATTTTCACTACGTTTTTTAAGTACGGTGCTTTTATTTGAGTGATCAAATTCGGAATCAAACCAAAGAAAAAAAAAAAAGGCAAAAAATGGAGGAGTTGCCAAGAGAAAGCAGTAATAAAAGAAGAGTGAACTCTGTTGATGCGCAGAGACGGAGAGATATCAGTTTCACATGAGTTTGATAAGTATATTCGGCTGCTACCTTGGCAAGAGGGGAACATAAATTACAGTCGCGATTACGCTCATGTAAGCTATTTGTGTGGAATCTTTCACAAACCCCTTTTTGTGTTTTCGAATATAAATTTCGTTACGAGCCTTAGAAAGAATTTCTGCTCTTTTACGGTGAAGTATTTTACGGAATTTTCAGTTGCGATTTTTATAAATAAAAAAAAATAAAATAACAGGGAGGTATAAAAAGCTCCACGTATCTCTCACCCAGGGATCCAAGCAACACCGACAAAACCAAGAACAAAACCGAATTGATAAAAAGTCCAGAGTCAATTATTAAATAGAAAACAACTACCGTAGGGGCAGCCTGTAAGCAGGGAGTAGGCTAATTCTCGAATCCATTGGATAACGGTTCGAATGCTGCTGTGGCTTTATGTTCGTCTCAGGAATGCGCAAAGATGATTGCTATATGGAAATATCTCTTACTGAACTTCCAATGAGTTTTTAAACTTGTGATTGCCCTATGCATACATCTGATTCATTGGTTTTGTTTTTTGTTTTTTTTTAAATTATTACTGTAATTGCTTTCTTCTCTGATATGCCGTCCCCCACCCCTCCCCGAAAATCTTTCATTATTTGATTTGGGATTTTCAATGATGATTTAGTTTTTTTGAATGTCCATGAATTTGTATAGATATCTGGCTTGACTTCATGCTGTTATCAAGTTGAAGATGACTCAGTCATTGAAATACACGTTTATGTATCGATTGAATAGAAATTTTAACTACCTAAAGGAAGACGAATAGATGGTCATAGGCTCCATTCTATATTTACGCACCGATCTAGTTTTAAAACACAAGCCAAACATTTACAAAATGATCGGGGTTTGTTTTTCTATTAGAGACAAACCCTCATGTTTTTGTGACCACTTTCTAACAACTCTTTCGATCTCCGGGAAAAAAGTGACGATGGCTGCTCGTAATTGGATTACAAATTCTAGCTTATCGCCGTAGATTACTTTCTCATTCAGATGTTCCACAAGAAGAACTTTCAGAGATTAATATCCGGCAAGTGTGGAATCCGGATTGAACCGCCTTGAAAACGTTCTGGGTATCGATAAGACACTAGACGGAGTCCAAAACGTACATGCAGAAATTTAAGATGTTTCATGAAGATGTGCCCCGTCCCAGTGGTAGTCTTACTTTAAAACGCTCAATGTGGTTGCGACTATTTTCTTTCTCATCTAATGGATAAAGTCTACCGCAATAAACCAGAAAATGTAATGCAACTGCGAGCAACCAGGTTGGAAATTCGTCTGGAAGCGTAATACGCAACAAAGTTGATAAATTAAACACGTCCTCCATAATGGATTACCTGCGCATCCCAGTGAGCACTATATGAAATGGAATAATTATCAGTATATGGCATTTCATGTGCCACTATGTATTTAGTAGTTGTAATTCAGTTTGAAATGTTTAGAGAGCTAAATGTTCTATTTTATGAGAGGTTAAAATTAATATGAAAAAGTTCGCAGAAGGAAACCTCATTCACAAGGTAGTGTATAAGAGATGTACAAGCTACTTCTATAACTTGCATGCACACTTTTATGTTTCAAAGTGTAGATATCAAAGGGTGATTCAAAGCTAGATAGGTTGTAGGGTAATTTTATATAGGGTGCTTCCCAAAATATCCGAGAACTTGAATATACGCGCTATCACTATACGCGCTGCGAAGTTGCGCCGTTCGATGTCTCTAACTGTATCTTTTAACAGCCAGTCTTCCAATTGGCATCTTTATACGCTTTTACTTCACACCGTAATCGTGTATATCTGCAATTATCAAAATCATGGTTGTTGAGGGAAAAAAAATCTGCTTTCAAATTTTGCTTCCTACTCAGCAAAACTGCGCTCAGAAACGAAGCAGTAGTCTCCGCAACGCAACAAGACGCTATCCTGTCCGTGGTCGAAAAAAGCGCGCCAAGATCGCAGCAGATGGAATCAATTACATAATACAAGTTCGCATTACTTGTATTATGTTTGATATTCCAGGAATTTTGTATAAGCATTAACCTGGCCAGAATGTCAACAGGAAGAAAAACCAAGTAACTTGATACAAGATATCTGAGGTGTTTTTGTCTTTCTTCATTCAACTACCCACAGACATCTGTGTGGACAAGGTGTTTTTTTTTCCTTTTCTTCATTGTCAACAGGAAGTTTTTCTCAGGTTATTTGAGACTGAGAGAAAATGTGGGATGATGAAATGTGAAGACAGGAAACTAGCTGTTGCAACATGACACATCTCGCTCATGGTAAAGATTTTCCAGAGAAATAAAATATCAATAACGTGTCAATATCAATTCCCTAAAATGAAAGCGCGGCTATTTCACTCTATTGAAGAGATCTAAGTAGAATTGCAGAAACTACTAATCAATCTACAGCCAGCATATTTTAATATACTTAAGCCGAACGTGACCGTGTAAATTAGGGCTTAAGTGTCCACGTTTTCACAGGCAAATTCTCAGAAATTTTGGTTAGCACCTCTTAAATTATACGTTATCTCTAAAATGTGAGTTCAAAGAGAGGACCGCTAAATTCAGCGATAGCAAGTTAAGCGGAAGAGAATGTTGTTAAGCTCAACTGCGTCAGAATGCTTCCAAACTATTGTATCGACTATCGCGTAATCTCGAAACAGATATTAATCTCGTACGAATCACTTCATAATTAATAATTACTTTTGTCAGCCATGTATTAAACCAAACAGCTTTGAGATACGCCATTAGGGTCACCTTTAGTAGTTAGGTACAGAACCAAAAAATGGAATTCCTTGTCAGTGAAATGAAGCGTTGCAACAAAAGCAGCATAAAAAAAGAATTCGCACAACAAACACAAACTCCCCAACTTCGGAGTCGCATTCCTTTCCATAAGTTCGCTCAAATGTAAGTTAAGTAGTTTCCCGTTTCCACCGCAGGGTGTCGCTGTCTCACTCTTTAGCGGGCGCTCGCCATTTGCGGGTCGATCGCGGTTACTATCTGAAGGAGCTTGACGAGCGACGCGCTCCTTCGTTTTCTCTCGCTCTCTCTCTTTTTTACCCCCTGTTTATGGGTCCTAATGTGGGGTGCACTATCTCCTGCGCTGCTTCCTCCCCTGCCATAATTCCCGATGATGAGCGTCATCTTCTAACTTTTTTTTTTATTATTTTATTTTCGCGTAGCAAGGCACCACCACCACCCTTTCGGGCCGAAGCGTTTAGAGTCCCGGCGGTTGCCGTCCCCCCGCCCCCTTTGCTCCGCCGATTATGAACCATCCTCCGTCGCCAAAAGTGAACGCCTCCTTTTTCCAACCACCTCAGCAAAAGCCTCCCCAGCACCGACAAAACTTTTGATGCTTCGGCTCCCAACAAACAGCGAATCATAGGCGTCAATTCCCATCCACCCACCCCGTTGCCTCGAGGTAAAAAGATCCTCATTCGCACCACAGGACCCTAAGGCAGTTTCCGGTTCCGGTGTGGAACGCGATTACAAAAATCACAGGTTTCTTCTTTTTTTTCCTTCTATCTCTCCTCCTTTTCCCTCCTCTAAGAGTGAGGGTAAAAGAAAAACCGTCCTGCTTAACCCCCCCCCTCCCTCAGTTGTCGTTCTGTTTTTATGCCTTTTATTAAATGCCTACAGAGGCATTAGCTTATCTCTTCGCCGGTACTCCCCAAACTACATTCAAAGGCGGCGAAAAGTTTTTCGTTCGGGAATTTTAAATGCAAAATCGAAGTGTACATTAATCATCGAATGAAAAGGGTTAAACGTTTGATGACGCTTTAAAAGATAAAAAAAAATAAAAAAAAAATAGGAAAAACCTTCAAACGCTGCATCCCGCTCCCGAATCTTAATCTAAAGTTCGAGGTTTGATCCAATGCTGCCCGTTCCAGGGAACTCATAAACGTCTTAGAATTACACATTTAAAAAAATAAACTGAATTTAAAAATTGTATTCTTTCAGTTTGGATATTTAGATTTCAAAAAAGTAGGCTAGAATGGGTGATTTTTAATTTGTCCCCTCAAAGAAGAAAACTATTGGAAAGCCTGAACCAAATAAAAATGCAGTAAATGTCCATTATGATGATAGGAAATTTTGAGAATGCTTTTTACTTATTAGGAGTTGAATATGACCTACGTGGATGACAATATTCTCACAAGGAACTATAGAGAAACAAAGAAAACATAGCACAGAATAGACACTAACAAATATACACACACTGCTAAGTCGCAAAGGAGGTATGAAGTCAAATTAACTAAAACGAAGGATGACAATCAGCAAACACTAAAAGCTTTCGGGGATCAGCTTTGATGCGAATCCATATATCGAGGAACTATGACACTAAACAAATTTTGTTTTTTACCAAAAAGACTGCGCAAAACTTCAATTAAACGGGAAAGTTAGAGTCAAAGTCGCATACAATAGAATACTTTGAACAGCATTTGCTTTGAACAAACACGCTTCTATTAATGTTGTCTTAATAAAAAAACAACATGACTACATGCCTATCCTAGATTCCATTATATTAAGAGCTAAGTTTTACCACCAATAACAGACCCTGACCATCCAAAACTGCAAAACCTTCCCTATAATCTTTTTAGGGATTGGAACGAAATCCGTAGACAAATAAAAGAAACCAAAAGGCTCCAAACAATTTCTCCGTGCTTCATCTATTATATGTCTCTACATAAGTCTAAGGCAAATGGACATAAACACATAATGGAAGGATCTAACTGACTTTCGAAGTCCTTTATTTTACTGCATGCAATTCAAACATGTAAACTTCAGGCTCCTAGAGAGATGAGATCACTGTTAATAAGAAAATCTCAAAGCGTTGCGATATTCCGGAAAGCTTATGCCGTTAGAGTTATTGCAACCTGCTTCACCGGGAAATGACCACTTTTGCATAAGGGTCGTACAAATGAAAACGAAAATTTTTGCGGGAAAAAAAAGACTGCGTGTAGGGAAAAAAAGACGGGCGTAAGTTTTTGTTTTCAATAGGTTGCAAATGTTGCATCACGTGAGAAAGAAAAATAGCTCGCACTTCGAAGCTCTGCGAGTGATCGTTTCGTCCAAACAACAAAATGGAGTCAACGAAACAGGAACAGAGAGCAGTAATTCGTTTTTTGACATGTGAAGGAGTATCAGTTTCTGAAATTCATCGTCGTATGCAGAACGTCTATGGAAATGACTGCCACTCGTGTTTGAGCATGGAGCAAGAGATTTTTGGAGGGACGATCGTCATTGCAAGATGATCAACAACCTGGACAAGCAAACCGCGCCATCACGAATGATTCCAAAGCCAAAATTGACGCTGTATTAAAGGAAAACAGAAGAGTGACAATCAATGTCGTGGTTGCTAAAACTGGCCTTAGTCGTGGAACTGTTCAATCTCAAGAAAAATTTGTGCACAACGGGTCCCGCATCATTTGACATCAGAACAACTTGGAGTTCGAATGGCCATGTCCCTGCAACATTTGACCCGCTATGAACAGGAAGGAGAGAGTTTTCTCGACAGAATCGTTACAGGGGATGAAACTTGGTGCTTTCATTTCCAGCCCGAAAGCAAACGTCAATGTCGTCAATGGAAGCATTATGGGCCACCACCCCCGAAAAAATCAAAAAGCAATCGCAAACAGCACGGAGAAGGTGATGTTGACCGTGTTTTTTGATCGCAAAAAGCCCGATTTTACTGGGCTTTCTTGAAAAAGGCACCACAGTTAACGCAGCACGATATGGGGAAACATTGAAAGCACTGCGCGCGGCCATCAAATGCAAGCGTCCTGGACTTCTTACAGAAGGAGTGCTTCTACTCCACGACAACGCGCGTCCTCACACCTCGAAAGCAACGGTAGACCTCATCAAAAAGTTCAACTGGGAAGCAATGCAGCATCCAGCTTACAGCCCTGACTTATCCCCATGTGACTTTCACGTGTTTGGGGATCTCAAGAAACATCTGAAAGGCCGCAGGTTTCAGTCGGACGATGAAGTGAAGAAAGAGGTTTTGGGATGGTTCCGCAATCGAAAGACTTCTTCCATAAAGGTATTACACGCCTTGTTACACGTGGGATAAATGCCTTAACGCATTTGGAGAGTATTTTTAAATTCCTTGTATACATTTTGGATAAAATAAATAATTTTCGTTTTCATTTGTACGACCCTTATATAACTGTTTCTCCTGAGTTCCTGTTATCCTACGGAAATAATGTTAACGTATTTATTCTTAATCTAATCTAACCCCAGGATAAATCGTGGCAGCTACCAGGATTGTTCAATAGGAACTCGTTTACAGGCTAGGAAGCAATTTTTATTCAAAAAAATAAATTCAAGAAATCTCCATGAGCATTAAGATACAAGTCCCATTGGTTCATCAATCAATAGATTTCCATCTGGTCAAACTCCTGCGAATGTTAGCGGAACCATTGAGTAACAGCAAGCTCTACGTCAGCGTCGGAATTGAACCGCTGTCCTTTTAAGTGATTGTTTTAGACATGGAAATCGCACGGAGACAGGTCGGGTCTAAGATTTTCCAATGTTTGAGAGCGAGCAGATCTCACCTCAACATCTTTCGGATTATATGAGGGCGGGCATTATCATGCAGAAGAATACCAGCGTTTGTGAGTTTCCCGGGACGTTTATTCTTGCTGCTTATGAGAATATATAGGGTGAATACAAAAGTCTGAACCCCCCTTTTATTTTTTGAACCGAAGCAGATATGTCAATTTTGATGAATCCAATGAATAGGAAGTTGTGGGTGGCCTATCCCATGGTGCACTTTTCATCACCCCAAATATGCAAATTAGGACACATTCAAAATTTATCTCTAAAACCGTAAGGGACAGAGAAAAAAACCCAATTGCAAACTTGTTCAGCATAAAAAAACAAACAAAACAAAAAAAAATCATCCAAATCGGAAAAACCAATCACCCACAATCACGTGGTGAACTGTTTGTAGCTTACAAACAGTCACACTGCACAAGGAAAACTGAATGTTGATATTTCCACCATGTAAAGCATGCAAATCAAAAAATTAACATAAATTACCATACTCACTTTCACTTTCATGCGGAAAAGCAAATAAAGGCATGTTTTGGCGTCAGTTAGATTCCGTGCCCAATTGTGTTATGGTGATTGTGGCGTCAGTTCACCGCGTGATTGTGGGTAATTGGTTGGTCCGATTTGGATGATTTTTTTTTGTTTTGTTTGTTTTTTTATGCTGAACAAGTTTGCAAGTGGGTTTTTTTCTCTATCTCTTACGGTTTTTGAGATAAATTTTGAATGTGTCCTAATTTGCATATTTGGGATGATGAAAAGTGCACCATGGGATAGGCCACCCACAACTTCCTATTCATTGGATTCATCAAAATTGACATATCTGCTTCAGTTCAAAAAATAAAAGGAGGGTTCAGACTTTTGTATTCACCCTGTATGTAGCCCGTATACAGCTTTCATTCTCGTAAAAAATTTCATTGGTTGACGCACTTCAGCATGCAGATTGTTTTAAGACGGATTTCTACCATGAACGTCATCTTCTAACTTAATCACAACTCTTATAAAGAATCAAACAGCCAAAAATATGTGTGGGTGTGTGATGGACGCCTCACTAGTACTGAAACAATGCATATAAACAACTGCTCTCTGTCATCTAGGCGATACCTTCACGGCTGCTCAGTTCAAACTGTTTCTTTTGAATAATCCTGGTAATTAGGATTGTATTCCATTGAAAAATCTATCACAACGAAAGTTTACAAGTCAATTACGGAAATTCAGGATCACCGGATAGATTTTCTTTTTTTGCACTTTTCGTTTTAAGTTGCGATCTCTTTACCCTTTGTAAATCGTCTAGAATAAATCAGCTTACTAAAATTCATTTTTACAGAGAAGTGCTTACGGATTAAAAAGTGATGCAAGAAGTTTAAATGGACTGAATCCTGATAAAAAATCTACACGCTAGAATAACTCGAATATTAATTCATCATAAAACTCCCTAAAATCATATCTCAGAGCTTAAATAAATAAACCGGACAATCGGAATTACGAAATTAGCGAAACTGCTTAATAAAATGTATCGGACGAAAGATAATAAAGCTTAGGTATTTAAATGCTGCGGTTTAGGTCTTCTTCTTAAAATTTTTTTAAGTTTTAAATTCTCTTAGACTACATTTGTTTATCATTTGCCCATTGGTCGTTGTTTTTCAGTAAGATCTGAACAATCTTTAATTCTGCGTCAGAATGTGCATAAAAATTTCTGAATATTTTTCCACTCCTAAACGGTCTTTGAATCGACACTGGCCGAATCTGGCTGATTTTCGAACTCGACCGAGAGATAGTCCCCATTTGTCAAATAGTGAAAACTGAATTGAAAAATTCGAAATCCTTTCTGAAATTCAGATATTCACGGAGGACGGACAGACAGACTGGACAATTCGCACTACTTAATAATAATAATGAAATTTCTAAAAATTATAAGTAGCTACATTAACACAGACTGGATTTGGAGCAAAAGCAAACAAATATTCGATTTCAATATCAACGTACTATTTTCTTTTTTAAGTCAAAATTTAATTTTATTTCTTTTACAAATGAAAAATAACGCAAATGCGCAAGCCGCACGCAATGTCTACATATCCTCCACGTTAACATTCTCGTGAATGAACCTCCTTACCATATAATTACTCAATTTTTCTGAAAATCCATGAATCGAAACGAATTAGTTCTCGTTAAATGACCTTACGCAATATCATTACGCTACACAGAAAGGAATCCCCACAAATAATCCCGCAATAAGAAAAGGTTCATTTTCTGACGAGTTCGTTTATATTGAATAGTGCTTCGACGCTCTCCAACACAGAGACCAATCTATATTTTTTTTCTGAAATTTTCTTTCAATAGAAGATGAACCAAGTATATCTATGGCTTTCTACATTCTGTTTTCTTCTCTCTTTAAACAACTTTGTTTGATCGAACGCTATCGCGCGTGCTCTGTTAAATTCGTTTTAAATTCATTTTTAATTTATCTCACAATATCTAAATTAGTTACTTTATACAGGTTGTAACAAAAAGGTACAGCCAAACTTTCAGGAAACATATAGAAGAAGAAAATATATTATACGAACATGGGTCCGGAAACACTTTATTTCCATGTTCGAACTCATTTTCTCATGAATAGGTGACAGATGGATCGGTAGAGGTGGACCGATTCCTTGGCCTCCACGCTGTCCGCACTAAATTCACTAGACCTTCCTTTGTGGGGCATTTGAAAGCACTTGTGAATGGAATCTCGGTACAAGATGCACAGAGTCTTCGTGCCCGTATTGTGGATGACTGCGAAACAATACGCAATTCTTCAGGGATACATCAGCGCATTCAATGCGACGGCGGGTATTTTGAACGTTCCATGTAAGAAAGAGTTTCATGCGCCATGCTGATATTTTCTGTTCCTATGTGTTTCCCATATGTAATGTAATTAATGAAGAGTTGTAATAAATGAGTTCTAACATGGAAGTAAGCGTTTCCGAACCCATGTCCATATAACATATTTTTCCCTCTAAATGCGAGGAATGTTTCCTGAAAATTTGGCTGTACCTTTTTGTTACACCTTGTATGCTTTGAATCCTACTACCGTAAAAGGACCCTTATTGTAAGCGTGGACGCTGGCTCTTTCATCGCTGCAATGAGCACTAATATCTGGGACGATACGGTGTGGCCATGCCTGACCGATTGGATAATATAGGATTTCAATGATGATAGGTGAATTTTAACTTCTCCATCCAAAATAAAAAAGTTTTTTTATAAAAATCATGAATATTAAACGCCAACGAATCTAAACTTAAAGAGACCACAGTTTAGATTACGCGGATGCATAATTTCAACCGGCTATGCTGATACAAGAGTTCTCGGCACCACTTTCTAATATTCCATTTTACAGTAAAGTGAAATGCATTTATGTTTCATAGTGTTTTCGTTTATATATTAACAAAGGCACCAGTTTGCACCTTAATATGCTACTTTTTGAAAACTTCTGAGGGCGTTTCTTTACAGCTTGTTAAAATCCTAGATCAGTAGAAACGAAACAAAATTACGATATCATCTAAATTCATTAATACGAGGGATGAAAGAAAACTAACGCACTATCCTATGAACTGCTTACAAATTAACAAATGAGACCTGAAATGATTTCGTACAGCCTATTCTGTTCTATGGATTTATTCTTCTACACAATCACTAGAATTGTTTACGCCAAAGATGAACAAGTTTACTGGAACCTGTCGCCTCATTTCTACAGATAATAACATCTCACGCTTCCTTGAGGGAAAGATCATTATATTCCAGCAGATTTACGAGTATATCAGTCACATAAAGATAAAACTGTGCTTGATGTGATAAACGTGTCAATGCGTCAATGTATGCTCACAATGAAAACATTTCATTTCAGACAAACAACTGTTCAACATGTCTAGAAAACCTCGTAACATAACCTGGCGTGTCTCTACTGGATAGACTCTATTCGAAAAAATCACGTAAGACATTACTATTTTTATTCATTTTTCCTAAAGAAATATGCTGAGATCAAACAACAAGTATATGCCCAAAATCGTTCATGTTTTGATTCATCTAATTAAAATTCATTAATAAAGATGAGTGAACGAAATTCGTACGTCAAAAATCGAAGAAAAGAAACGTTTAGAGCTGATCATCTCTATAGAAGTATTATGCGATAATCCACAGTATAAGCTATACGTATTTTACAGTAGGTACACTGAAGAGTTATTGCATTATGACCTAAGCTTCATGGCCTAGAAAATGAGCACGCCCCTGTAGAATGTATATACAACCCGATTTGGTTTATTGGTTGGTTTATTAGAATTTTTGGCGTCGACCACCAATATCATTTTGCGCCTTTTACACAAGTTTTATCTGTACGTAGCCCGGGACAAACACAACATCCATGCCCGCGGCCAGCTGGACTCGAGAACTAGAAAGCCTACGCCCTAGCCCTCTCGACCACCTGGCCGGCTCACATATATATACAACCCGGAGCCAGCTTTCTGTTAGCAGTGTATTCGGTGTCAGAATAGGAAGAGCTACTGATTTATCAGTCTGATAAAGGGCAAACTGCAAGAGCACGTTGCTTCGGAATAGCATCTTCTAGCGACAAGCGGCATGGCTTATGGGCTGCTCATATGCAGCTGCCGTGAGTACATATCAATAGTGTGCAAGGATGGGCAAACGACGAACTATCGTCTAGCCGTGTGCGGATTACAACTCACTGATGCCATAGGCCACGGAAACTACCCCGCAATATTTAGAGCGACCGCCAGACCACAATCCGACAGAAATCATCAACAGCTACCACTGCGGTAATTTCTGCGCATCAACTGCATAGACCCAATCGAGTCTCAGTTCATGATATGGCTACAGTATCACTGACATCAGACCGTGGGTGATTGGAAAAGTCTTGGTTCGACGAATCTGTATCACCACCGCCGCGAAATTGAACGGGAATTGCAACGGGGCAATCGGGACCTGCTTAAGGCAATCCAGATATCCAGGATACCCAAAGCCACCTCATCGAATTAAAGCCTCGCAGAGTGACCGCTGTTTTACAGGCTAGAGGAAATCCTACATCTTATTAGTTGATCATAATGTAATGATTCTTTAGTGGATATTGGTATGGCTCTTTGTGCTGTATAGTGATACAGGACAGAGAAATCCGAACGAGGAACGTGGAATGACAATAGATTAAGAAAAAAAAAGTATTCTATTATAGAGCAAAATGACTCATCGTTCAGCTAGCCAGATGACCTACATAAGGACACATACGTTTTTTTTATATCAATATCGATTGGGAAGAGGACTGGTTAAACAGTTTTATAAACGGATTCGTATTCAACAGTACATTCCATATTTTCTGTGTGAAAATCATGACAGTGTCAAACAAGGGAGATGTTTATTCAGCGAATAAATACTGAGGTGGTTCTGCTCTTATTAATAACCCACCAATAAGAAACTATAGAAATGACAGCTCACTTGCGAGCTGGCTATCGCTAATACGACGGCGAATGAACCGATGCCCTTCTATAATTTCCAGCACACACATTACAGCCAAGATTAGCTTCCACAAGAGATAATAAGGAAACCAGTTGACGAGAGGGAGAAGGCGAGAGGAAGAGTCGCCTCAAAGGCCTCAGTGTAGAAGCCTACAAAAGCCAACTTCCGGTTTGTGCAATTTTATTTTCAACAGAATTCATCCCCATTATCTTAAAACCTTACATCCGCTACAGGGAGAAAACACTGTTCCAGGTCCCCTGCTGCGTTCAATCTCTGGAGCGCTATCGTCAACAACGCGCTTCCCTCCGCTGTTTGGTGCGGAAACCTCCACTGGACTGCGGCGCTGGTTATTATGAAGGAAGGTTCGGCCAAGAAGAAAAATGAGAAGCTCTCTTACTGATAGGGGACGAATAATGAAAGTAAAAACCACGTAAAGCCCGGTTATTTAATAATCGTCACGTTGGATTTCGGCGGATGTGTGAGCATGATCGCCTCCAAAACCCTAGACTAGCGATTCTTACTCGGGTTTTTGAAGACCCTGTTCTTCATTTTCTAGGAAATATTCCATTATTGTTTATTAAAATTGATAGCCTGCCTATCAGTATTATTTTATTGCTCGTCGTTATGGGATTCTATAATTTTCCTTAACAAACTGCTCGTAACCATCAACTCGACACCCAGCTTTTGCAAAAACATACCGGAACAGTTCATGGTAACGTTTGAACCTGAACTGATTCATTAAAAATTGACATCAGTTTAATTTGTAAATCATGTTGACTAATGCGAACATCCCGTTGTTTCATTCTGATCTAGTGCGTAAAGCGTTTCATGTAAAACTGGATTTCTGAGGGTAGTTTGATCAGCCCATGGATTAATAGACCTTCTGGTTGATCCATGGTCTATTACTCCATGGATCCGCCAGAAATTGAAAAAATATACTCAAGTTCATTCCGACAGACATCGTGTATACCGATTATTCAGCTACAAATTTCTGCAGCGGCGCTCTTACACGTAATCTTCCAAATCTATACGGGCATTGGAAACATCTGAACAACGGGAGTTTCGAACACAGCAAGAGGGTATAAGAGCTTCTACGTCAAGGGCAAGAAAAACTTGGTCTAAAGTATCCAGTGATGTTCCCCGGTGGTGAAGATCGATATCAAGAGATAAATAAAGTCCTAGAATTCCTGTTTTTCGTATTTTTCTTAGAATGGATAGCCCCTTCACTCTGTGTTGTATTGATTAGGTTATTGATTTCACCAATTTGGAGTTATAATTTAAATTCTGGAGATGGTTTCTGCTTACCTGCAAGTAAAATTATCCCGGGCAACGCCGGGTCCTCTGCTAGTACATAAACTAATAGGGATTTTGTGTATATCTGTTCTCTCCATTATATGCTGGAATAAATTACGGCAAAAATAAAGAAATTCCGTATCATCGGGAGAGTTTGAACGGTTTTTTTTTATGCAGCGTGTGAAACGTCCCATAAGTGTGGGAGTCTTTCCAAAAGGGAAATTAAAAGTATTATTTTATCTTTTGTCTATTCGAACTGCAACATTACGGAAGTTAGAATCTTCTGAAAGGTTGGAAATATTGACAGAGCGCTCCGCGATACTCATTTCCTAGCATTGCTAATAGGGTAAGTAAATTTTTCTTTTAGGGTATTTTTAACAATAGAGGGTAAAATTTAGGGTAGCGATTAATTGAGGATAATTTTAGGGTGCAATCTCGGCGGTATACTCCGGAATTTTCGCAGTTTGATGTATTAGGAGAATGGATGAATTGGAATTTGAGGATGAATTGGAATGTGCGTGTGGTGCGGAATGAGATAGATTTATTTATTTATTTATTTATTTATTTATTTATTTATTATATGGTTAAATAATAATGTTATAACAGTACCCCACGAGGCCAAGTTCGGTCAAAGACCGACAAGTGTGATGTCTGGGGTAAAACATATAAAATGTGCAACAAAATAGTAAGTTAGATGAAGTTGAAAAAATATATAAAGTGCAGATTAGTAAGGCGACATTCCAATATCACATAACTAGCGTAAATAAGCAAAAATCAAACGTGAATCAAGAAACGAGTCTCAACAGAACAGATAAGGGGTGACCCGATTATAGAGCTGAGGCATAAATACTTAACGCTGCCACCGTTGGAGTACACAAAAAATATAATATTGGCTGAACAATAGACATGGAGTAACAAAATTTAGAAACGAGAAAACCATAATCATAGTTTGAGAAAGAGTTGAGGCATTTATAGTGATGTGATAAACCTTCACAAAACGTTTCTAAATACTGGGTAGGGTGAAAGAGCTCGGATATTTTCACTCCGATACGAGATGGACTTCTGTTGCGGTAATCGCTTCTAGTGATAGCTAAACAAACGTTTTTTGCCTGTCTGGTGGGATAATTATGAATATCTTGATTAAGATGTATTGTAATGGGAGTAGTTAAGCAAAGCAATGAATTATTAAGTATATGAATGAAATGGACTGTAAATTGTAAATCTGATAATCAGTAACAATACCCAGTGGCGTAAAATTATGGGAAACAGAAGTCCGTTTGGGAATACAATTTGCGAACAAACCATTTTTGCAACTTAAACAGCCTAATTAAATTAAAAGAAGTAGTCGAACCTCAGAAAATAATACCGAAACATAGGCATTATAAAGCAGCATTAAGATCTTATGGGGTAAATGACAATCTGGAGATCAGCCTTAACTTCGAGTTTAATTTAGTTAATAGGTAGTCTATGTGCAAAAATAGCTAGGCCTAAATATCTGAACGATTTCACCATGGAAATCGGGCGTTCACCAAAAGGGTGATCCTGCTTTTCTTCTGAACAGTATTTCTTGGTGGTGGGTATTATTTTTCTTTGTTGGATTAGTTTTGGGACGATGGATGGGTGGTAACTATTGGTTATTGCAATGTATTAAATTATTTCATATCCTTCATTGTAGCCTCTTTTGTCTAATGGGAGTCTTTGCGTTCGGTCTATTAGATATTTGAAAGTGCTCATTCCGCATCACACGCACATTCCAACCCATCCTCAATCCACCAACTCAATTCCCTAATACATCAAATTTTAGGGTGTTTTCAAAAATCATGGACATTAGAGGTCCCAGCGATAAATTTTTATCTAACTACTTTCCACTTCCCGCAAGCGTTTGGGTATCACCCATCATTACAGGGTAATTTAGGGTAAACAACCAACAGGAACTGGGAAACCATAGAAGCCTTTGCGGCAGGACTGCTTCCAGGTGTGGGTCCACACGTGAGTTGGGCCTCACTGTACCTATACAATCTGTAAACAATTTGACAATTAAGATATACATTTTATCTACAAAAAAGTGTCAGTGTTTAAAATTTCAAATTTCCGGAAATGGAGTGACCGAGCTTCATGATAGCTTTGGCAAGGTGATGGGATTTGCCAAAGTAAATGGAAAAATGAACAATTTTCGTTAATTTTGAATAAATGGTTTCCAAGGGGAAAAAAATATGGGCAACTCTCGTATCTTCATAAAGAAAGTGTACAATAAGAAGAACCACACTACCTTAATGTTCCTTAAAATAGGCCCCATCTTTTACACTGATACTTGGGACTACCTTGGCAAGATGTTGCGCAATTGACTTTCAGCGGTCGTGTTTTGAATTGCGAGGAGAATAAGAACAAATCTCCGAACGAAAGGCCTTCAATGTTGTTCTTTTCGTTTGTTTTTTCACATTTGCATGCGGGAGCACTTTACATTCCGAGCGTCGGCGTGCAAACGACGTCATCGACGAACGGCCTCGGCGTCAGCAACGGGGGGGACTTGGGCTGCAATTCTTGGCCCATAAATAGAGAGAGCGCCGCGAGAAGTGAGTGAGTGAGGTTGGTTGCATCAGCTGGCTGGCACAACAGGCGAAGCTTTTAATCTCGAATCGGGATTATTGCGAAATTGTTATTGTAAGTTCATAATAATAAAAGCGCTTCTTAATTAAATAACGGCGCTATTTCTCACGGAGCTTTTCAGCATTCTATCTATCTCTCTCTCTCTATTCTAACCCCCTCCCCAGAAAAACCCCACCCACGCGCACACACACAGCAGCTCCGAATCTAATAAAACGTCTGCGCCTTTAATTCATTTCTCTCACTTCATTGCAGTGCGCTATTCTCTCTCTCTCTCTCTTTTTCCCTTCGTCTTCTTCATCTGCAAAAATTTCAATTAATTTACTGCCATAATTGCATCTATTTCGACCAGTGCACTCGCTTTTTCAACATCGCTCGCTACCCTTTTCTTAGGGAACCTCTTTTTTTTTTTTCTTCTTCCTCATCATCATCATCTCTTTTCTCTTTTTCACTCCCAGTCTACCATCGAAACGGCAGATAAGACGGACGGTAATAAGGCCGATTCATAATTTTCATTTTAATTGCGATTCATCCTCGCTTGCGGACGACTGGAGATGTCGACACTCGGCCGGGTGACGAAACCGGAATGCCGCCTGAAATTCCTTCCACACTGGTGCCTTTCATCCCCACCCCCCCACCCACCCCTAAACTAATTAGCCTCGTCCAATTCCGCCTCTTTGTAATAAATTGAGAAAAGTTTATAATTATTATAATTTCTTTTTCTTTTTGGGGTTGAGCTCGCTGGCAAATTAATTTGGCTTAACGAATGAAGACTATAATGCGCAGGATAAATGCTAAAGGAAAACAAAATTTAATCTCTCAAGTCCGTTAATTAACGCTGTCGTCAAACTCATTTTCAAGGACTTTGCTACTCACTCTCCACCATTTCTTTTTTTATTACTATTACAGTAACTTTAAAAAAAATCTCGTAAAAATTAATTAAAAATGAAATTTCGTTATGTTGAAGGAAAAAAAAAAAGAAAAAGATTTCCTACCAGTGTTTGTCAGTTTCTTCGTGTCCCTCTCGGAAATGGACTTCATCCCTACCCCATCATTCGAGTAAGTGGGCGTGAAAAACAAATTCGAGTTGGTTTTATGTTGCGGCGCTTAATAAATTAAACAACAACGTCGGTAAATTAGTGAGCGAATTGTTCCTCGAAATCTGCTTTTTCCTTTATTTGTTAGCAAAATTTATTCCTGGCGCCTACCGATCGCCTTTTCTCATCGAATAAACACCCCGAAAATCGACAGTCAGGTAGCATATTCAGATAGACACATCAATCCTAGGCCCTTTAATTTTTATTTCTTTTATCAATAACCTGCTTTAAAATCTACCCAGCTGTTTATAAAGTGTACATTAAAAGTTACTATATAAATGGTAAAATTCAGGAATCGAGACTTAGATGATTTGGTCACATCATGAGGAGGAAGGACCATTATTTGGAAAGTACGGTAACGAGAATGGAGTCGTTAGATATACCGAAAAGAAGAAGACAAAGGAAAAGTGAGAAAGAAGTCATCTGCAAAGACATGAAAAGAAGAAACTATGTGTAGAGAAGCGCACACTTTAGAAAAGGCTCATAAAGAACAGCCACCCCATTTGAGAAAACGGGATACGCTGTGAGAAAGAGGAGATAAAACTATCAGTTCTTCTATGGACTTTCAAGATTTACAGCTTAATTCAATTTAATCATGGTGTAGACCTAGCCAAAATAAAATGTTTAGTCCTACACTATACTATTGTATTACCTATCCATGATTATAATTATATTTTAAACAACTCCATCCTGCAACGAATCTCAAAGATTTAAGACCTTAAAGGGTCATCTTCAATTGAAATCTCTCAATACAGAGGTTGATTCACATTTCAAAGAAATTGGAATGGTTTGCACTGCTACTGAAACCCCGTGTTCTGCATCTGTTGTGTTTTATGTGTTAATCTTGCATCTTGGAGTTTCCACTGCAGTAGTGACCGCTGAAGAGCACAGAACGGAGCTTCCCCATGCTTCTCTGCAGGCTTTCTATGGGCTATCTAATGTGCAAGATCGTCGATTTCCTAAGGTCCTTTTGAGTAGGCCAAAAGCACAGTTGTCCACAGGAGCAGCATCTGGCATTACTGAAGTCGATAGCTCTGATTCCTCTTTCTCTCGCCATCTTGTTCGTGAAAGCAACCGTCAATTTTATCTGAGCCATTGCCAGCAACTATGCACAAATTTTAGCCTATAGTGTGCACAAAATTGTGTACATATTGTCCCCTGCGCCATTTCTCATGACAATAAAGCACCGATTCATACAGCAGGTGTCGTCAAATCGTGTTTTGAAGGGCATACAAACGAAATCTCGCAGTTGCCGGATCTCAATATACCAGAATTAGCAGTATATAAAAGTTTTAAAGTGCTCAGGATTTCATCAACTACTAATAATTTCAGCGCCTTCTCTAGCCTATGTACCAATGTCTCATGTTAATTGACAACGACTCCTTAACGATTATAACAACTTTTAAAACGAACACTGACAAGTGACAACCATAATCTAGTACCAGCCAATGCCAGCAACATTGCAAAGCAAGCCTTTAGGACGAAAGCGCCTTACCCAAGAACATCTGCTGTTGCCAGAGATCTACAGAACCTTCATCCATTATAGAATATTTACAGACTATACAAGCTGATTTAAAAGTCTGCAACCCATTATACTCTTGACCAAAAAAAGATGTCAGTACAAAATTGACGTTCTCAAAATTTTATATGATTTACCAAATGTGATTTTCCAGTAATGTTGAAACTGAGAACTTTCCTGTGCCAACCAATAACTCTACTCGACGAACAGGTACTTGCAGCATTACATTTCAACATATCGGTGGAGGATGGATGCGATGATGTTCTCCTTTAATGTTGATGTTTTTCGGATTGTTTTTGTATAAGACCAGAGAAAGAAAAATCTACTGGCGTTAGATCAAGGTGGATATAGTCCAAGATCATCAAACACTAAACTAAAAAATCAGTGTATTCTGCACGGCTCGGGTTGATAAGAATAAGGAATACGTTGCCTCAATTGTGACATTGGTCAATAAACAAGAATAGAATCCTTGAATCTCATATCATAAAATTCAATTTTGTCAAAAAAGATATTTAAATAGGCCTAAGTCAAAGCTGAACGCGCCAAAGTTTCGTTTCTTATCTCGCTAATTACACGCAATTATAGCTGGCATAAAGATGGAATCGAAAATTCCGCTCGTATTTTACACGCAAAAAGCCTAACATGAACCCCACGCGCAATTGACTACTTCCACGCTTAAATTTAATTTCATTGAACAAAGCGATTGATCTGAACCCCTAATTGGATGTTCTCATCCTTCACGACTTTTGTAATAGTTTTTTTTCCTTCCCTGCTACCACTTTCTTTCCATTCTCTTCTAGCAAAGGCAACAAAAGACAGAAAATTTCCTCTTCCCAAATTGAAAATAAATAAAATCGAAAGACATACGTCATCGGCTGGAAATTAAACTTTACCACAGCTTCGTGAGGGGTGGGGAAGAACAGCGATTGTTAATTCCTTTTAACCCCCCCCCCTCCCTCCTCCTCCTCGCACGAGTTGTCGACGGTCCCCTCGGTTCCGTTTCCGCCCTGGAATGTCAACGTCAATCCTATTGACAGTGCACGGACAAATGACAGCGTGGGTGGAGGAAACGTTGGTGATAAATGCCTGCCTAATTAACCGGCAATGGCAATAATGCACGGCCGTAATTAGCAGCTCCCGCTTCGCTCGAGAGAAAAGGTCTGCACGAGGCGGGTTGACTCAAGCAAAATGCCGCCATCTTGACTGCCACACAGACGGACGGACAGAATGGAAAACCTTTGGGGGGAGGAGAAAAGAAGAAGAAGAAACGACAAGGAAATAACCACTGGGCTCCAAATCAAATGACAAATGGAGTTGTAAAGAAAATCGATTGCACTTGTAAGATTCGCGCGAATACATTATCATCATGAAGTGCACTTGTACGGTTTTCATCGGAAGGCGAGAAAATCTCTATGGCAATCCTCTTTTAACATAAATTACTTGTTTAATTCGCTTAAGTTATTCAAATCTATTTTTTTCTTTATTAATAATAAAATGAAATTTTTATTGAGAAATAGGAAGAAAAATTTCTCCGAAGAGTTTAAATTATACTAAGGCACCTGCACCATGTTTGGTGAACATCAAAGTTTTATAGTTTTGATCAGTGAACTAGAAAGAATAAGCTTATATATCTCTTCGTAAAAATGGGTGGCTTGGAAGGGGCGCAGCTATAAAGTAATATTTCTTTATGAAACGGTCACATTTTGAAATATCTGCTGATACAATGTCCGCCATTGTCAGTACAACATTCCACCGCTCGGTACAACGTTCACTGGATGAGAAATGCTGAATCATTGTACAGCCACGGATGTGTAAGCGTACGTACATGGAGTGAGATTCTCATGGATAAAAGTGGACAGCCTATTTCTTTTAGAAACAGGGAGTTTCAGCATCAGCCTGTAATTGTCAAACTTAAACTGGGTGAAAATCTCAACAAGCTATTACGATTGGTGCTACCGGTACTGCGCAGTAGCCCTTTAAAAGGGTTCGCTACAGTCATAAGAAAACTTCCTGAAAGATGGCAGTGGTGTCTCATCTCGAGGATGAGTACCTGAAATTTTCATGTAATTATTTTAAAATACAGTTTCGTTTGTATTGCTCTATAGCTGTTTGTCGATATCGTTTTCGAACCTATCGTAGAATCAAACATATGCAATATTTGAACGCCTAATCTTTAAACCTCCTGCACTTGGTGTACCGCATAAACCTAATACCGATTAACGTTAGAGCAGAATACCAATGTTGTACTCTGCCTTCTGATAATTTGCTTGGAGATACCTAAAAGAAAGTGTACTACCTTCATATACAGAACACTGACAATCTTCGTGCGTACTTGTCGAGGAGTTCAATAAAATTTGATCGGAAATGGTGAATTCCAAATTTCGTGTGACAACGTCGAACTGTGTCACCAGGACCTGGCAGCCGCATGAATGACCTTGCTTTGGAAAACAGGAAACACCTGCGTATAACATCGTAGTCTCAATAAATACGAGGGGCGTTCAAATCTTCAAACTTTCATTGTCGGGATGGCAACTATCGCCTGTCATGCAAATGCAGCACCACTCATCCGGTTGCCAAGACAACCGATTGTTTGTTTAAACAAAATGGCGGACAGCGATGGGTCGACCAAAGTGGAACAACGAATCATCATCAAGGTTCTCCACAACGAAGGTGTGAAAACATCTGAAATTCATCAGAAACTTCAAAGACAATGCTTGTCTCTATCATCCGTCTTTGATTGGTGCCAAAAGTTTGAAGGAGGGCGAGAATCCACCGGCAATGAACCTCATAAGCCAAGGCCAGCAACTGCTGTCAATGATGGCATCGTCCCACGAACAAATGAGCTGATAAGGGACACCAGGCGGAATCATATCCGAGAATTGGCTTCAATACTGAATATCAACACTGGCAGTGTGGAGACCATTATTCACGAAAAGCTGAAATTCAACAAGATCTGTTCCAGATGTGTCCCTAAGCAACTCTCCGAGGATCACAAAACCACCCGGGGGGAAATCTGTTCCATGCTGACAGGAAAGGTGACAGCTTCCTAAAGCCTGTTTCACATAGAGTTTTGCAGAGCGGAAAACACGCGGAAGCGCAATCCACGGGCAAAAGCGGACTTTTTCCGCTAAACTGAGGCGTTTCACATTCACGCAACCTTTGCGGAGCGGATTTTTCATTTCAAGGGGGTCTGGAAATATTGCGGAATCCGCTTTGCCTCAGCCAATCAGGAAGCAGGTGAAAGGCAAAGCATGCAGGAGAACCTAAAGCGGGAGAAATATACAGTAAAACCTAAATATATAACATCTCGATTTAAAAAAATTGTTGAAAATTCATTTGATAGACTTTTTTTTCATCGAAAGTTTAGCAGCGTTAGCATTTCTTGTTTAGACTCCATTTTGCGAAAAAAGATACTATTAGAGGGACCAATCAGGAGACAGCTTAAGCGGAAATGTTGCGAGAAAGTTTTAATTGTGAAATGCTCAGCGGATTCCGCGTTTGCCACGCGGAATGCGCGCGGAGGGGCCACTATACGCAACCCATGCGGATCTGCATCCGCTCCGCCAGGGATTTTCTATGTGAAACAAGCTTAAGGCGTGTTGTGACCACGGACGAGACATGGATTCATCACCATACTCCTGAAAGCAAGCGTGCGAGCATGGAGTGACGACACACTGATTCACCACGACCTCAGAAATTAAGATGACACCGTCGGCAATGAAAGTGATGGCGACTGTATTTTGGGACATTAAGGGTATCATTCATGTCGATTTTCTGGAAGAACGTCGAACCATAAATGCATCCTACTACTGTGACATTTTGAAGACATCCCTGAAGCCGGCAGTAAAGAAAAAGCGACCAGGACTCCTTGCCAGTGGTGTTTGTTTCTGCAAGACAATGCCAGATTACACACAGCCAAACTGACTATAGACATCCTGACGGAACTCAAATGGGAGATCTTACCACATCTTCCATACGGCCCGGGCCTCTCCCCTTGCGACTATCATTTTTTTCGACCATTGAAATAGTTCTTGAGAGGGCAGAGGTTCGGCTCCAATTAGGAAGTGAAAAGGGCTGTCTTGACGTGGTATCAATATCAGTCTAAAGATTTCTACAGAACCGGTATCCAGATACTCCCAGAACACTGGAAAAAATGTCTAGAGAAGCAAGGATAGTACTTTATAACTGGTGTGTGTGGTTTTTTTGTAGTTTCCTGATTTTATAAAAAATAAAATCCAGGTCAAATTTAAACGCTCTTTGTATATTCAGAGAACCAGTACTGTAAACACTGTTTGTATAATTTTGGGCGAATCTGTATGTATGCATTTGTATAAAAGTCGTTAAACCTAACATGCATCCATAAAACACACGTGATATCTACTGAGCGACTACCTCGCAATACGACTGTTAAAGTGAAGTGTTAAAGTTGATATTTAGTATGTTAGTAACAATAGTAAATATTATCAACTTAATTTATTTCTTGGGGGGGAGTATTTTACGAATCTCCCCAGAAGAATTGATATTTACTAGGAAAAAAATACGATAAACGATAAAAAAAATTGCAGGATACCCCTATAGACATAGTCATAAACGCACCTGAGAAACAGCGATTTCACAAACTGATCCGCAAACGAATTTGTTTAAGACCAAAAGCGACCGCACGCGGAACGGCGCTTTACACGGGCCGTGCGAAGGGTGAATGTGCAATCATGTGTTAACTGCAACGGAGATATAGTTTCCTAATTAGCAGTAAAAATACTTGGGCATCGAACTGCCATCCTCTAATTTGCCTGGCTCTCCAAAGAAGAGAGCGAGAGATAGGAGAGAGAGAGAGAGAGAGAGAGAGAGCGATGGTTGGTTCGTTTCGTCGGGTGAGAGTGTTCGAGTTGGGCGAAGAGGAGCTGATGACACCCGCTTAAGCCGGGATGATGGCCGGGCGGAACGGGAGGTCGCTCGCCACTTCAACCGTTTTGAAATTCAAACGTTAAGGGAAAATCCCTCCGTTGTTAAAAGCCGCCGCCAGTTTCTCTTTTTTTCCTCTCTTCCTCTTCCTCTCTTCCTTCCTACTCTTCTTCCTTCTCCGCTTTCTACGATCAATTCCTTGTGTTTCGCCATTTCCACCCAAAAGCGATCGAGATGAAGATGTCACGAGACGCCCACGCTCCAATTCATCTCGCGGAAGAGCGGCACACGAGCCGGCAGGGCCAATTTCTACGCATTGCTGATTTTTATGGGGCACCAGGATGAAAAGCATGGCGATCCTAAGCCAAAAGAATAAGCGCCAAATCCACATCATGATTCGAGTTGAAGGAGAAGAGGCGGACGGAACACAGCCACGTGCACTGCCTTCCTTCTTCCGTGAATATATTCTCTCCCTCATCTCCCACTGTTTACCCCCACCCCCTTGCAATTGGCCGAAAAACTTCGCGTATTTCATCCCCCGCCTTTTTTCTTCTTATTCTTTTCTTCACTGTCCTACAGCCTCCTCTCTTCGACTGTCTCCATTTCTTGGGTAACGCTGAGTTTTGACGTTAGTATAGCTTGCAATCAATAATACGCTCGTATTTTAAGATAAATTTGCATGAACAAGATATTAAGGATTCTAGATAGTCCAAGGAGTCTCCAGACTTTTAGATGAATAAGCTTCAGGATAATCACAATTTCATTAATGAAAACTCGATTCGGGTTAACTCTCAAGAATATTTTTAACTATTCAGATGAGATAAAAGTGTTAAATATTTAATTTCAATAGTTTAAAAATGTTCAATAAATAACTTTCTATGGTAAGTAGGGTGTTTACAAATGGTTGCAAGGGCCTAACAAAATTAGTGGGCTTGACAGTATAAGTGGAAATGTGGCGGAGCAATGAAAAATGAAGATACCAAATAAGGATAATCTTCAAGGATATCCAAGTAGGTGTACCCTCTCACAGTTCATACGGCAAAGAAAAACGGGACATAAAATTTGAATGTTGAGATGGCGGGCAATTCAAACAAAACTTAAAAATCTGCTGGTTCTCGACTTCATTACCACAATGCTACAAGAAAGTCACGAAATCATTAGCAAAACACCTTGCAAAATCCATCCTGTCGAATCAATGGCTCTTAATCAGGAATAAAGCTGGAATCAGTAAGTGGATAAGATCGAGCAGTCTGCATCCGACAAATTTATTGCCAAGGTATCTCTGTATTCGAATAAAAAATTCGTATTCAGAAACTTTAAACTTTAGTATTCATACAAAAAAAAAGCAAATTATATGTAAGAGTGTCCCATGCCCAGAAAACCGGCAATTATTTGATGAAATGATCACTAGAGTCCTCCAATGCCATTTTTGTTGCTTCCAATTTCATCTTAATTCTTAATGGACATCTAACTCAAGTAACCCTCTGGTTCTCAAATTCTGACTACAAATTAGAAGCGCCAATAGCTTACTAAAGCAATGCCTTCTACGCCAGTAGCAACACCGACAATTCTACTGAAAATTTTCATATAAACCTATCGAAAGATAATTTTTTCCCTTTAAAAATAAGAAACTTTTTCTTGAGAATATCTACAACGCACGATGGCTTACAATTTGTGGCTTCGAATTTTCTTTGAAAGAAATTAAATTCGTTTCGATAATAGTGTCGAGCTATTCGCCATAGGCACTAATGCTGTTAAGCTTATCAAATGCAAGAAAATACTCAGGCTCCAACTATAAATTCGAAATTTACTCCAACGGGTATATAAGTTACTCCGTTAGAATTAGAAATGCAAAATATTGCTATGCTTTCATTTAGTTTGCTGATATCTGCCGAAGTACCTCTGCGAGAATGTTTTAAAATCTTCTTTCCTTGTTAAGGAATAGGAGAATCGCGGTTGGGGATCGTAAGACACACTTTGCGAATTTCTGCGTATAGCGAATGGCGACCCCGAAAAGATTAACCAGCGAGCGTTTTAAGATTTGCAGAATCAAAATCTCTAATACAAGTGCAGAGAAAAAAAATTCGAATGGAGTTCAAACAAGACCCATCAACAAGAAGTGGCGTACATGAGCGTGTTAAGAAATGTAAGCCCACGGAAATGTGTTCAAAGGGATAAGGATTAGCAGGCCACCCGTTCTTTTCGCCGTATTTAGAATGAAACGGACATCATCCGTGCAAAGAAAGGATTACACGCAGAATTATACAGAATATTAGTGGAAAAATTTCGGAGATTCAGTTTTCTCCCAGGTTCACGTTTCTTGTTATTTTCTTGTTATTAAGCTGTCTACTTTGTTCATGGGCAGCCTGCATGATTCTATCCACCGAACATCAGAATGAATGCTCGTAAATAAACTGAAAATAAAAAAACTTCCTAATGATCATTTATAAATAAGTTTTTCGTTTATTTACGAGAACAAGTTCGCAAATCGAAAGAAGATATTCGTGACGAATTAATCTGTCGTCTCCAAATCTTCTTTGTCAACTCAAGAAGAATAAGATGGCGTGTAAAAACACTTATCTGAACACGGGAATAGTAGCATAAGAAGGCCGGTGTAAGAGGAAGCCAGAGAACTCCTCAGAGCTCGTTATGATTTTACAGATTACGACTGGAAGCAGCTTAGTTAATAATTAGAAAAATAATTTCTATTTCATGTGTCAATTCATTGAATACGCACACGTAGATGTGCCCGTTATGCGTTTCGCTCTTTGATGCCGCTAAATCATCGAGAAAAATATTCACCCAGTACCCTACACAGGATCTGAGCCCGTGAATCTTAATGTCAATGGGAACTAGCTTAATCTATTATATTCCAGAGAGTAGAGTGCAGCTGAGGTGTGATGGGATGCCTTGTTAAACACACACGAGCGCGATGATGGAGAGTGGCGGGCGGAGAAAGAGGAAAAACAAGAACCAGCTTCGCGTTTTTTTTTTTCGGTCCTGAAGATTAAAATGAAGAATGTGTTTAGACTGGAGAGTACACACGCATGCACTCATTCGAGGGTGAGCTTTTGCTTGAGCATCCGGCTCGTCCGATGCATCTATTTGCACTGATCGATGGTGACTTGCAAGTATTTATCGGGTCTCCCTCGCTCTTTTATTTTTTTGCGGATGCCGCATTAATTTTCGTTTCTTATCGAGTAGATAAACGGATACAATTCATAAAAAGGATCTTATGTCCAAATGCACGATGGAAACGTTTATAAAAACTTTATCATATCGCCACATTGGCTTCATCAAAATCAATGTGAGCAACCCGATGGGAGATTAATACCTTTAAAAATAAATCTATCCGTGTGATAAGGCTTTCTCTTCTTGAATGATAGCTATACTATGCAGGATGGATATAAAAATGAGCCCCCCCCCC
>JAHWFO010057280.1:24851534-24872441 GCA_023313115.1 Rhysida immarginata | reverse complement strand
CCCCCCCCCCTTTTTTTTTTTTGTAACCGAAGCAGATTTTGATGAATCCAATGAGCAGGTACTTGTGGGTGACCTATATCATGGTGCGCTTTTCAGCATCCCAAATGTGCAAATTAGGACACATTCAAATCCTATCTTAAAGTGTTTTCGTCCACTCTACGATCACTATACGAATTACGAGAAATCATCGTCAATTGTTGCATGCAAGTGGATCAAGAAATGATGCAGCACGTCTTCGTGAATTTTATATTCGTGAACATATCATTGAAAAACTTTAACTGTAATAAAACTAAAAACTTTACACAAATATAGTGAAAGATATTACAATGTCGATCCATTATAAACTACATTTTAATAATGGTAACTTAATTGACTGAAACGACATGGAGCCCTGTAATAAGTCTATATCTTCTGTATACAAGTTTTACCTTCATATAAGCTTATCTGAGTGGTTTCGTAGGATTAAAAAAATGATCGCCCACATATGCAATTAACGACAATGTCAAATAGAGTTGAAAAATAGAAGCGGTAACTGTTGCATAGTGGAACTAATAGAGAATTCTTGCATAATAGCGTGGCTGGAACTAGCGATAATTTATCCTTTGGAAGCTTGATAATAGTTTATACGTAATAGCGTAAGCTTGAAGTAATCTTCACTAGCGGGGTCTAAACCAAAAGCCAGTAATTCCGATTCAGTTACTATCTTGAGAAAGTTTTGCAATATTAACAATAAGGAAATTTTTTTTCTGATTAGTAGCGGTTACTGCATTATAATAGATTATTTACCAAAGCGTAAAGAATAGGTGAACTCTTATGCAATGTGTCAATATAAAAAACATCATAATCAGTTAATCTCAAAAAAAGTTTGCGTAATTCCATTTCCTTCTCTGACAGACACAGAAGTTTTCCAAATCAAAGATTACAACCATTCAAAGACCTTAATTCAATTATTAGCAAAAAATTGTTGTATTTTTGTTAAATATAAAATTCCATAAACAGCAAACGGCTGAATTTTTTCTTTTTTATGTTTCTGTTTGTCATTGAAAAATCTTTTCTTTCTGTGCTACTCGTGATTCTGTTCGTCATAAATTCATCTAATTCTTTGGCGACGTAAAGTAGAAAAAAAGATATCAAAGGAGGGGATAAAAGTTCTATAAAGGGCGACTCCGTCGTATTTCACAATGAACTCGGGTCTTTATCTTACCCCTCCTCTAGGGGATCCTTGCTCCCAACCGATAACAACGGTCGGGATTTAAGAACCGAATTCCACCACCCCCACCACCCCAACCGAAAAAAAAAAAAAAGAATCTTTTCCGTTGCCGTCTGTCGTTACACGACTAAAGCTTCCCCGAAATTTCCTATAGGCCTAGCTATATATATACATAGATATATCAGT
Organism: Rhysida immarginata; assembly: GCA_023313115.1. NCBI lineage: Eukaryota > Metazoa > Arthropoda > Chilopoda > Scolopendromorpha > Scolopendridae > Rhysida > Rhysida immarginata. Next base: position 24,871,045 of record JAHWFO010057280.1, on the reverse strand, counting down.
TGACTTACTGGCAATGGATGATGATGATCCACGTCGAGGGAGGGCGGCGAAGGGTCGGCGGGGGCCCTCAAGGCCTAGGTGACCAAAGGAGACGTCTTCATTGCGATCTATGGGGAGAAGAGCAAAAGAAAGCGATAAAAAAAGTGGAAAAGGGGAGTAAAAAAAAAAGAGAAAAAAGCAAATTGAAGATGAAACTTTAAGGCGCTCGGAGTTTCAGAGCCATTTGTTCCGAATTTTACGGAATTTTGGTCGGACAGTGACGGCTGTTTGGACAATAGGGAAAAGAGAGAGAGAGAGGCTGGGATGGGAGGAGTACACAAAGTCGAAACAGAGGGGACAGAATGGTATATTTATTCCCAGTCGTAAAAACGTCAAGAAAGAGTAACAATGTCCACACGAACATGCAAGCACGCACCTTCATTCCCACGCACGAATATTGCACTCAAGATCTGTGTCCTCGGCTGTCCATACATCTTAATTACTTTGCCTTTATCCCTTGGCTTTCACGTTTAAAAAATTCTTAGTGGAAATGTCCTGCTCGTTTCCTTTTGGGCTCTTTCTTCTAAAACCCATCAAAAACTTCGCCACACAGCCAATAATCTATCTGTACGCAAGAGTCGATAGCAACTTACACTTAATGGATTCGACTTCGAAGGCCAATTAAACGTCTTCAAATAGTAATTGAAAAGGATTAAAAATCAATAAAGCTTTCAAGAGCTAAGATATTTATAAATCCGTTGTTTCAATAATTTATAAAACTCAATGGGTTTAATTGAATTTATTGACAAAGAGAGCAACAGTTTACACCGCCAACGCCTACAACAACAACAACAACACCAGCAGCAGGGGAGCAGCAATGAGCGGCATCCACCGGGAAAGGGAAACGAAAACGGGGAGAAATGCGTTTTTCCGTTTTCCTCCTTGTTTTTCCTCTTCGTTTCTGGTCTTCCAGTTGCCATTAATTACACCGGTGTCAGGTGCAGGGATTCCGAAGGAGAACAGGGGCAACGGGAAGGGAGGGAAAAAAAATGGGGGAATTAGATTGTGGGGTAAATGGGGTCTGTTTTTCTACAACGATTCATCGGGGAACCATGAAAGAGGAAGGGTAAATAGGACTAACTCTCTCTCCAACCCACTTGATCCAAACAGTTTGACAATTCCAATAAGAACGTTTTTGGAATGCTATCTCACATCCGAAATCGAGAACTTTACATTCGTTTCATTTACCCACGCAAAGGAAAGAAACGAACCTTCCACTTAATCCACTTTAAAGGGCAGATTGGATGGCGATGGGAAAGGTTCAATTACATCGTCAAACAAGCTGGTATTGAGCAGCTATTCTGTCTCACTTACATACAAAAAAACAAGAGTTAATGTAGTCATCTGTTCCAGGAACATTCAAACGAAGGCTGACTTAGATTATCAGCGCTGATTTGAAAAGTTTCCAAAATGAAATTTCAAAGCCAGAACGTTTCTATTTTAAAATTTATTTTTCGCTATTTACTGTCTAGTATATCCTGATTATTATAATGAAATTTTAGATATTTAACATCCTCAAAAAAACAAATTCAGATTTACTAATTTGCATTGTAGGGAAAGTCGCCACCATAGTACCACTCAAGAATTCTTGATTTTAGAAGAAATCTAATCAACTTTAACAAAACACTATTTGTATCAAATGAAAGGGTGGCATGTTATCGTAATCATCCTAGGTCAAAAATCAATCTACAATGATTTATTATTAATCAATATATACCATTGTTCAAAACAGTTGCTTATTTAGGATTTTGGTAACCGGTATCATAAATCATTCCTGTATCTCCAAAATCGTACCTATACCTTGACGAAGTCAAATTTAGTTAACATTTATAACTTGTTGATGCTGTGTTCAAACTATATAATCATATGTTATAACATTTTGTAATGTTCTTCTGTTTGGCTTTTTAACTGACAGCGTATCAATGTAATCTTTAGTGGTAAGCACTGTCAGCTTTTGAGCCGTTCTTCGTCTTTTTGGTAAAGCTATATTCATTATAGTGACTTTTATAGAAATATGTTAAATGTATAAACTTAGCAACCCAGAGGTGGCATCTCAATTCAGGAAACGCGCACGCTACCGGAATCAAATACTAAAAGTAAAGAAATAATAATGCATGCATAGTACAATACATACCTTTAGACATATTCTTGATGCGTAACGCGATAAGCTTAGATTGCCATTCTAAAAGTATATTAAGACTGACGGAAAATGTTTCTGGAGATGACCAACATTAGTGCGACCTTCATTATAACTGACATTTTGGGAACGGATATATCGCAATATACATGAAAAATATGTCTAAAAACATGAACTATGAATATGTTAGCATATCCTCAATTTTAGTTTTGTTTACCGGCATCTTGCGCGTTTCCTGGGATGTTAGTGTACATAGTTTCCAAAAATTTGATTGCGGAAACAATATTCCCCCATAAATGTTTTAATTAATTTAATATAAGTGCTTACGTATTGTATAATAAACTGTAAGATACATAGGTGTTATTGGTATACAGAAGAAACTGTAATTAAACCCATGTTTTAGTTAAGACAATGTTCCATCAGTCCTGCCTGGTTATTACATTGTAATCTGGATAATACAAATCATGAGCTGTTGTAAACTGAATTTCCCACAAAAACTAGAAACATCCTTAATTACAAACAGCATTATTAGATCCTGCTACTGTAACTAATAACAAAAGTTTTAAACTGGTACGAACTGGCGATATGTATTTGGCAACTTCCCCATATTCTGAATCTTTATTCCTATCGAACATAAAATTAATGATTCTGATTTATTTTTGTAAAAGCTTAAATAAAAATAACTCCTTGATATCTTCTAAAACAGGAAAATCTACATAGGTATAGTGACTACTGAAGACTATTTCATTAAGGATCCTTTGTTCTTCTTACATACAATGAAAAGAGTTTTTCATTAATTGACATGATAATTTTTCACATAAATCTTTAAAAAAAGTTAATAAGTTTCTTAAAATTCAAAAAAGAGCCTATTCATGGTCGAGATCTGTTTGCTGTACTTGAGTATTTCTAACACTTTTACACATTACTGAAGGGAAGATAAAGTAAATCCTCGAGCGCGCCTCGATATGGCTACTTTTGTGCTTGCAGTAGCAGTTTCTACGCACCCAGCATTTCAAAAAATTAATCTCCGTTTTTGGCGAGGAGATTAACCATTCGCCTAGATGGGAATACCCACAATGTAATTTGATGGCGCGCATTAAGAGAAGTCTTTATTGTGTGTAAGGACGGGGAAAAACAATTCCGCTTCAAGTTGGGGCAAAGAAGGCAAACACACAAAAGACAGGCAGACAAAGAAAAAGGAAAGAAAGAAGGGAAAACTTTTTAAAGCGCTCAACAACCCAGAAGCGTATGGTTGAGGCTAGGCAAAGGGTTAATGCTGTATAAACTCATGTCATTTCTCCCTATGAAACACGTGCTACAAGGACGCCGCTCTTAAGTGCCCATTGGATGAAGTATTCCTCCCCACCCCCGCTCCTCTTTTACCCGGGCTTGCTGTTGGTGGATGTACTGCCTTCCATCGGCATTGCCGTAATCTTGTTAGGTCCTCGCTTCACCCGCATACAAATCACCCCTTTTGCTTCGGATACCCCCCTCTGCCAGACCCCCTTCCACCACATCCCCAACCTCCCCACTCTTTAGGTAAATCCGACCGTTTCTATGGAAAGTGAACCCGTCCGGGGGAAAAGCGGTCGAGGAGTAGGTAAGGGAATTCCCGGGCAAAAGTGTACGTTTGCGGCGGTTGTTAGTTAGTGGGTGACATTCTCCCCCCACATCGCACCTGGGACGCACACGCAAGCGTATTAGAGATAAAGAGATGGACGGGAGTCGAAAAGCAAAGCACGTTCACATACACACACACGCACACGAACACATACACACACAGGGATAAAGGCAGGGAGGAGAAAAAGAGAAAAGAAAAACAAAGAGGGATCTCGGCCGCTAAGCTAAAGCGCCAGGCATAAAAGCGAGCTCGGCCACTAAAGCCTAATGAAGATGGATTCCGTGCATAGCAATTGTGTTTGGCCCTCCGCCGGGGCTACCCTCCTCGCTCGCTAAAACCCCCAACTTCTTACCCTCCCCCCCCCCCCACCCCAAACCCTCTCCCCCTCATTCGAAACGGAACCCAACAAAATGGAAAAACGGAGGAAAATAAAACGGGGAGGCTGGAATAAAAAGCAAAGAGAAAACAGACGACCCCACGCCCGCGCCATTTTGACCCGCCGAAAAACACGTGAAAACGACGAGAATCTCGCGAGAAGACAGGGACGGGCGGGAGTCGACAATCGGTGCATCAGAGGCTGAAGTTGTTGTTATGCAAACAAGGCTTTTAACCACAAGGAAGAAGGAAAAACAAAAGGGTAAAAACCGACGACGACGACGACGAGTAAGTAAGAGGGAAGGCAAGGAAGGAAGGAGAGCGGGCGCCTAAAAAGAATGGAAAACAGAAGAGAGAATGAGAGAAATCGGCTGCAAGGAGAACAAACTACAGGAGAGCAAAGAAAGAAGAATAACAATTGTGAAGAAAGAACTAAACCGAACGAAAAAAAAAGCATTCAAAAACAAACAGGTTAAAGGAAATCCCGTCAATTCTTTTTTGTCGTTTAATTTTATTAAAAAAAAAAAAAAAAAGAGTTTTCGTTTTTTTTACATGGTTATAACACCCAGCTGACCTCATTCTCACCCAAAATAAAAAGGTAACCCACAAAGAAAGGAAAAATAATAATAAACCAAATGTGCACTAGTATTTACAGACTCATAAATTTCTTCCGCCCTTAAAAATGTCTACACTAAAACAACAACTTCTGTCAACACTTCCACTCACCCAATGTAGACACCAAAAGATACTACTTGTAGAATCTCAACTGTGATTCCCAATATGTTAGAATGACCAATCGAGCTTTCCTGACACACTTTATATTTGTTAAACAATCAACTGAACTTTGAAATCAACACGGCACTCAAAATTACTTTTAATTACACTTAAGACCATATTAGTATACTCTCCAACGAAACTTGGACTGGGCGTGGAAAAACTTCCGATTTCAATCGTTAGATGTTTTTGAAAATCTAAATCAACAATGTCTAACAATCGAAATTGGAAATTTAATTGGACACGCCCAGTCAAACTTTCGTTGGGCAGAGTAGAGTGATATGATCCTTAATTTTATTTTACCTGCCAATAGCTAACTATTATAATCATTTAAATTGTTATATCTTAATTTTTGGCATCTCATCATTATAACATCAGTTTCGTCTTGAAAATCTGAAACATTCTTCACGTGTAATATAATGAATTAAATTTTCGAAACTTGCCTTTACCTGATCCTCACTTTCTCCTCAGATGAAATATAAACATTCGTTAATACGGATTTACGCTTCAACAAATGGCAGTTTTTTTTGTTTGTTTTGTTTTTAAAACACTTGGTTGACTTTAAAAAAAAAAATGAAAACATTACGTATAATGAAACATAGCTAACAAGTAACTGCATTTTTCTCATTCCATTTCCAAAGTAAACAAGGTAAGCAGGGTGTAACTGGAAATTTTCTGGATTACTATATATAGCTAAATTATTTACTGTATTTTGTGGTCGCGATAACTGAAACCTTTACACTATTCGACTTTACCTAAACTTATGGCCTATCGCAGCGATAATATTGAACGAATACTATATTAGGAACAGGCAGAAGAAAAATATAAAATGAAAAAAAAAAAAAATGCGGCATTGTCCTTTGTTATTGTTAAAATTCCGGACTTAAGACGGATAGGAGAGGGAAGAGTTAGTCCTAGACGTTAATAGGGAGAAAAACGTAAGCAAAAGAAAAGAAAAAAAGAAAAACAGAAAGAGTCCTATTACCATTTAAAAAATAAAAACGAGCCCCAAAAAAGCGGAAAATCGCGGATCCGCGGAAGGTTCTCAGGTTCTCAAAACTGAGGATACGTCAACTATCAGTAACATTCATTCATAATGTTCATAAACGCTACTCAAACCGATTCTTGTAAGCTTCAAAATCAAGTTTGCCTTTAATTGCTCCTTTACTCTACTATAACTACTACATCGGAATGCTTAATGAGCTATCTAACAAAACAGACGCTCCCTTTTGCACTAGATATATTAAAAAAAAACGCGGATCACAGCAAGAGAGGCAATGACAGCGCAATATCTTTGCGACAATTACAGTCAGTAAAAACTCAATTTATGCTAATCGATTTAGAGTATACACATAAAACTGCTTTGTTTAAAGAAATACTTTTTTTTCACATAAGGGGGGGGGGGGATCAGCTTCATTTTGCACCAATCCTTGGCCATCAGTCCTCAAGATGCTGAGGTTCACTGAACCGACTAAAGAGAAAAAAAAGTTTTTGATTAATGAATTCTGTTTAGAGTTACTATGTTTGCAGAGCCATTTAGAGTCTACTTTTAGACTATAAAGTATTTAATTTGTATGCGAAGAGTTTGGCGATTGTCTTCTAGGCGTGTTTGTAAACGCGACATACTCGGGTACACAAACAGACACTTTAGCCGTAATAAAATATGAAATAAGAATGACATCCGAACAATAACAAAGACTATTCGTATCTCCACACGATTTTTTTATAGTTACTGTAATCATAATGAGAGAGAGTGAAATATGCGTGAAGAAAATTTTATAGATTACAGAATGCAGTTTAGAAAACTAAACAACTGGGTGTGTGTGTATTACCAAATTATCGCTTAAGATTACCCCTCAAACAGAAAGAAAAAGTTTTCTTCTAAGTTATTAACTTGACAATTCCTAAATTTCGTTTTTCCATCACATCGTAATCATTCGCAATCCTATTCAAAATGAATGAACAAGCGCACACGTTTGTTCAAGACATACACGCAAATGTAAGCTGTCGTTAAATCAAAAGGAATTTCCAATGAGGCTACTCAATTTTTCGTTAAATCATCGTTTTTCGTTAGACGTATTCCCAAACAAAGATTATTTGGACAATTAATGGAAATTTAAAAAAAGGCAACAGAAATTTTAAAAAATTGCGCAAACAAACAAATGAAGCAAACATTTCGTGTCTCCTTAAAATTCAAATTAAACTTTATACGGTGGAAGGAAAAAAAAAAATGAAATAAACGCAAACGCATAGTTGATGACTTCAATGTTGACCCACTAAATGTCCATGATTTAAAACAAAAAATGCATGATTTTTTTTAAAGGTAGAATGCTCTGAAAGAGACCTGCGTTTCAAAAACATGTAAAAATTCTCTTTAATAACTATAAAGTCTTTATACACAAAGCAATTGTGGAGTAGGCTTTCAATAATGTTTCTAAACGAGTTGCCTGTAATAATTTCTTTAGAGAAAATATACCAAGGTTAATAGACAAACATGAACAGAAATGGATTTACGCCTAGAAATCGTTTCAGACACGACTTATAGCTTTGTTTCGAAGTCTCTATTTATATTTTTTCACCACAGAAATTTTAATATTTTTAAAGAAACAGTGAGAAGAGGGTAAACTAAATTACTGATATTTCAAAAAAAAAACAAACCCCACTTAAATAAAGTTTCGATTTTGAATTAAATCTTTATAAGCTGACTGTGTAATCACCTTCAACATGTAAAACAAGCGCTGCGTTCTTAAAACCTCGGGTGACAGTCACAAAATCAGACAAGATATATAGCCTACCCACAATGGCTTCGTAATGATAACAAGCAAACAGTTCTACAAAAGAAAAGGCGCAGATTTAGAGAAATCGGTGGAAGAAAATACGGATAAGTTAACTGCGTTTAAAGTTTATAAAGAAATTTTATTGAGATTACTACAATAGCGCTACTTTATATCAAAATGAATGGGTTTAAGCTTCCAAGAATCAAATTCAATAGCAATGGGATCAAAATAATGAAGATCTAAGAACCTCACTAGCGTAGACAGCTTAATCAGCTATCCCCATTTTCACTGAGACGAGGGGGCCGCCCCCCCCATCCAACAGAAGTCTAAGCTCACCTGCATCGCCTCTCTAATTTCAGATAATTGATTATCTCTATCTGACATACGCAAACAGTCCGCCCCTAAAAACTAGCTTTCAAAGACCGACTCAAGGTCTCATTGACGGACTTCTCTCGGGCTCCTCGTAGAGACCCTAGCAAAAATTGAACCGAGGCCTCTTTAAACATTTTCCATTTCAAGTCTAGAAAACATATGTCCCAAGAAAAGAAAAATTAAAAAAAAAAAAAAAAGTTCGTACCGTCTTATGATTTAAATATCATGCATAGTCTTCGCATCTCGATATCCAATATTTCGCGCCGACTTCAATTCAGAAACTCGCAAAAACTGAAATCATATCGGGAGAGTAATTAAACCAATTTTCAAATGGATTTCAAAATTTTTCATAGATTCAAATTCATATGTCTATCTGAGATACAAGCAGGATAAAAATTATTCATACGTTTCTCTATGGAATCCTACGCTAATTTTGCTAACAAAAATACTTAAGTTTTCAGAAAAAAGTTTTAGATTAACGGAAACAAGAGTCTTGGTATAAGATACAATAGATACAATATAAGCCTTCAGCTGTTACAATAGAAAGTGACCTAATACATGGGAATGGCATGTATATGCGACTTTTACATAACCGTCAATTATAAATCCACTTGCGTATAACCCATTACCATTGTAACCTACAGCAACCTTAACTTTAATTATTAATATTAATAACTTGAATTGACTTCTTAAATAAATATTTTCAAAGAAAACTGAAAACAACGGTAAACAAATTCATTTACAAAATAAGGAAAGATACTCGTGGAATGTCGAATAAGATATAGAGTCCTCTAATATATCTATAATACCGCCAAATCCTTTTTATTTAAAGTACTGTAGCTATAAATGCTTGGATACTATCTTTAAATGCTTGGATACTATCGTAAACCAGTCCTTAATACCTTACTTAGTTCATCCAATGTGGATACTTAATTCGCGGGTTTATAATAATAAACATATTCGATCTCTGTATAGTTTACATGAGCATGAGCAGGAAGGAGAGAAGAAGTAATTTCAATAAGTTAAAAAAATTGGATGACAATTACGGGGGAGGGGTGGGGTAAACGGTAAAGAAAAGAAGTCGTCAGATTAATTTGATAACAACAACAACAACAACAACAACAACCAGAACGATAAATGCCATATTTTCTAAGACAACTTAAAGTATATTAATGTTTCAGAAATATTAATGTAAAAAGTCCTTGACTCTTATACAATTCGGTAAAGTTATCAAAACTCGTTAATAAGTTGCAGTCTTGAGTTCAAAGGCCGCTCGGACTTTCTTATTTATGTTCAGTCACAAACGTCATTACCGACATACAAGAGATCTAAAAAGCAAATCGCTATTTTCATTTTAATATCTAAACGCTGCTGTATGGAGGATCAAAAGTAAGTGGAATGAATTAAAAGTAATTGCTTAAAACTCATAAAAAATTATGTCAACTGCACAGAGAAGTGAGTGTCAAGGAGGTTAGTCTGCCTCTCAAGCCAAGCAGCGAATGGAGACGGACGGTTTCCCGTTTGGTCCCAGCAGCGGAAACGGCGGCGAAGGTCTGGCGGCCTTTACTCCGCCGGACATTTTGGGCGGCCTAGCAGTTTGCGGAACTTGTCACGCCGAGAGAAAGAGAAGGGTAGGGGGGGAGGGGTTGAAGGGAGGAGGCCGTAAATACTGAAAAGGGGAGGGCGTGGGGGGATGCCAAGAAGAAGAGGTCAGAGCGTGCTACGCCCTTCGCGGAACCCCGTGACCGCGCACTCCCCACCGATTGGTTGGGCTGGCGGGCGGAGCGTCTCACGGCACACGATTCGCGAGCAACCACCTTTTAGCCGCCGCGACATTAATAACCATCAGTCAATTGCACTTTACCTTGATTCTCACTTTTTTTTGGGGTGGGGAGGGAGGAGGAACTGCCTTCCTCAACTTTTTCTTCCTCTTCTTCTTTCTTCTTCTTCTTCCTCCTAGAGTCACGAAGGAGGCTCCTCCAGTTCTCCGGGTCGTTTTCCTCCTCCGATGCGATCTTTTGTTTATACTCCTGCCGTTCTCCTCACGTGTCGTTCAGCGGGTGACAACGTTTACCGCTGTAAATTAAAACGAGTCACGCTGCCCTGGTAGTAGTTCTGTCGGCCGACGTCGCTCTCCCTGTCGTCTCACCCGACGTCGCTGGTGCGTCTCCGGCTTGGAAAGGAGACGCTCACATCCACGGAAGAGCGGCGACCGTGCGCGCTCACAGCGGCAGAATGGAGCAGCGAGGATCGGGGCTCAGCACGTGCGTTCGTTCGCTCGTGGGCTCACAGGCTCCTCGCTCGGCGCTCTCCAGAAACAGCAGCACCAGCAACAGCAGCGGCAGCGGTGTCATTAGCTTCTCGCTATGTTTTGACGCGCGCTGAGTGTGATCAATATAAGCCTATTATCCCGATGCCGCGGCCCTCCACTGCCTCCGAGGGGGAGGGAGACGAGCGTCGATCGATCAACCGGTAATTGCGGCCGATGGAACCCCCCCTTACCACCACCACCACCCTACCCTTCCCCTTCCCAATCCCCGCACCCCCCCTCCCTACTCTTCTACTGACGATCGGCAGCCGAGCCGCTTCCACGGAAACAGCCGAGCCGCTCCCGAGCAGAGCAGCGGCAAATGACGAAACATCCGAGAGTGAGCCACTTGAACATTCATTCCGGGGAAGGAAATTTTACAATGTTTAATCTTCTTCGACAAACATCATTAAAAGGGATCCTAATTAATTAAGACTCCCCACCTCCATCTCGAGGAACTCTTTTTTTTGTTTTTTTTTTATTTATTTAAAAAATAAGTCATATAAGTGGCAACCTGTCCATCCAATTAGGAGCACCTTTCCTCCTCCTTCTCTGAAGCGGGTCAACGGCATCGACCGTCAACTGTCCCATTGCTGTCAAACGGGCGATCCCTAGCTCGATAAGAGTGCCTAATATATACGTACACACTTTTTTCTACACTAATTCGTATAATTAAAGCTCGGAGCTCATTTTTAAGAACTATGAGCAAAAAAAAATTTACGACGTAGCTGAATTAACTTTGACGCTCTCATTTCATTAAGAAGACCCTGATAACATCAAGCCCTGAACAATAAAAAAGTTCATCAATTTCACAAATAAATAACATTTTTTTAACAATAACAAAATGTTTTCGAAACTCCTGTAATGAAGAGAATTACATTTGGATCTGCTGCTAATTATGTTGTTTTCAATTTGATTTGTAGAGTTCATTAAAATTTGATTAAACTGTAATTATTAATACATAAAGTAAACAGGTCACGAAACTGTGGATGCAAAATCAATAAAAATAATGAAAAAACAAAATTCCACGTAGAAGTTTTAATACAAGATTTAGAGGACCAGGTCTTTTTCATCAGCGTGATGAGCGACGAGCCAGAGTTGCATTAAATTTCTATGTGGAAAAATGATTTCATTGTTTTTATCCTAATTTATAATTTCAAACAAGCGCTTTCTCAATTGTTATTGTTGTTGTTGTTTTGGAAAAACCAAACTCGGACGCCGAGTTTCAGAGGCGGACCACGCCAAATTACGTGTTGGTAGGAGTATAATGTTTGGGCGCGGGAGTTTCCATACTATGTGACAAGTGTTTATAAGTGTTTATAGGATTATGGTTTTCTGTAACGTTTTGTGTAAGTGTCGGTTGAAAAGCTTTTGTGCAATAACCGCAGTGGCAAAAAGAATGATAAGAACAATGCGCAATCTGTTGGCTCCCCAAAGGAGTTTTATTTCGTGTGCAAGATCTGTATACTTAGTGACCTGCGTGTTTTTCTTAAATTATGTGTAATGGAGATAAAAATATCAAATATATAGGTCACTTTGTTTTGCTAATCTGCGGGTGTAAAGTTTGTTATGCGCGGTAGTTTTGTCAGTAATTACAGCTCCGTCAAAATATAATTTATGTGATGTTTTCTCTAAGACAGTGTCTGGAATGCATTTATAGTATGGAGTGTTTATGTCCTTAAGCTTGTTTATTTTAGCTATACAGGGTGACCCAAACTTATCCAGCATAATTGTCTAAGAACATTGTATGGTTCAAATGGAACATCTAGTTTCGATCGTGTGTGAGATATCGACGTTTGTCTATTTTCTTATAGAGTTGTTAAAGCAAATACACTGAAGGAGGAGGTCTACAGCAATCCGCCCACCACCTGAGATGAGCTCATTGCATCCATTCAAGCTTGTAGTCGAGCAATTACACCCGACCTGATTGTGGCAGCTACCAGCTCAGTTGGCCGAAGATGTAACCAGTGCTTTGGAGCTGGGGGCAACCATTGATTTGTTACTTTCTTCTTATTCTTATTCCTTGTATCATTTTAGTTTTGTTTTGTAGTTCAATGTGATGTTCTGTCAGTATGCAGAATAAAAATGATCTGCACTCTCCAAGTGTTTTATTTATTTGCTTTAACAACGCTACAAGAAAATAGACAAACATCAATATCTCACATACGATCGAAACTAGATGTAATGTTTATAGGACAATTTTGTTCCATTTGAACCACACAATGTTCCTAACCAATTATGCTGAATAAGTTTGGGTCACCCTGTATATTGATGTACGATGTTGCCAACCTAGTTATGTCTGTGTAAATAGTCAATCTGCAACTTGATGTCTACGCGATATGGTATTTCCTGAAAGCCCTATCAGTCGAATCCTTGATAATGGTTTTCTGTACCTTTCGTGTTAATAACCTAAGTTTGTATGCTGGCTGGACTTAAGGGAGGGCAAACGGGGAAAATGCCACGGGCCCTCACATTTTTCGTCAGGAATCCCACAGTTTGAACGTTGGTGAATATACACTGAGTGGCCAAAAAATTAGAAACACCCCTTATTTGAAAGTAAAGCAGTCACGTAGAATGACTTAACAACGTAGAGCTGCTTATATAAGGAAAGCTCGGCTTCGGACGATATAGTTATCACGGAAGTTAATGTCAAAATGGGTAAGACGAAAGATTTAAGGAAGTTTGAAAGAGGGATGATCGTCGGTGCAAGAAGAGCTGGTGCCAGCATCTCTGAAACGACGATTCTTTTTAGGATTTTCTCGCTCAACAGTATCTCGGGTGTTTAGAGAGTGGCAGTTGAGAAAAAAAACAAACTTCAAGCGATAACGACTACTCTGATCGAAAAAGGCTAGTGAACGAGAGAGGTGAAAGGAGAGTAGCAGGCACAGTCCACAGCAACAGAAGGGCAACGACAAAAATTACAGCTGAATTCAATGCAGGTGCATCACAAAGCATATTCCAACGCACAACAAGACGGACTTTGCAAGGGATGGGCTTTTAGCTTCTGGAGACCATCAAGAGTGCCTTTGGTATCAGAGAATAATAGGAAAAGGTGCCTGTTGTGGGTCCAGGAACGACGTAATTGGTCACTTGAGGAGTGGAAAAAAGTAGCCTGGTCCGATGAATCTCGTTCTGCTCCATCATGCAGATGGCAGGATCAGATTATGGCGCAAACAGCACGAATTCATGGACCCTCCTGCCAAATGACAACTCTTCAGGCTGGTGGAATCATTGTGTGGGGAATGCTTTCCTGGAGTACACTGGGTCCCTTGATATCCATGGACACAATTCTGAACAGCACAGCTTACCTTAACATCGTTGCCGATTACGTCCTCTCATCTATGGCTATGGAGATGGTCACTTTCAGCAGGACAATGCACCTTGCGACCGTGCTCGATCAGTCACAAATTGGCTTGAGGAACATCAATCAGAGTTATTCTGCTTCCATGGCCAGCTCAGTCCCCTGACCTCAATCCTATTGAGCATTTGTGGGACGAAGTCAAAAGATCACTTCAAAGCTTGGAAACGCCGTCATCTAATCAGATCCAACTTAGAGCTGCCATTATGTCAGCATGGGCCAATATTCCTCAGCAACGACATCAGAATCTTGTTGAGTCCATGCCAAGAAGAATATGGCTGTAATCGACACGTTATTAGAGGGTGTCTATTTTTTTGCCACTCACTATGGATGTGACATAATTGTGACATAAATCTGGCCCTATTTTTGTGGACCACCTTATATAAACAAATACTACGTATAAAATAAGTTATTTATCGACAATTCAACAAAGAGAAGTTATTTGTTATTTCACGCGAAGACAAAGCACGCGCCAGGATATCTGCATCCTAACTGTGGACGCGATATTCAAAATGTTTCGGAATTTTCTGACTAAAACCTCGCATTTGTACAAATGGCATCATTGCTGAGATAGTTAAGTTTCCTCATATTCCTCAGAGTCATTTTGTTTCTGGAGCCTCAAAAGAAATGGTGGCACCATCATCACAGACTACACATTCTCAGTTAGCATCCTAAGGAATAATTCGAGTTAATGATATGTGGATGTACCTTTCACAGTTTGATGAAAGCAGCGGCCGTGACGTACTGTCAACGCCGTTGAAATTTTAAATATTGAAGCTTTAAGTGAAATTGCCATCAGAATCTGTAGCCTTCCATTCTTCTGTTCGTGTTTCCAAAATTGCTGAACCTCAAGAACTCCCTTCCATCACAGTTACAGGTAAGGAAAGCGTGAGAAACTTTCTTGCGTCAAAATTCCGGGAGTAAAATCGGAAAATGTCGAGCATGTCGGAATTGTCTTCGGAGCTACGAGGACTGATTTGCGTAGATATCACTGGGCATTGAGGATACTGTCTCTTAACGAAAGACAGCTGGCATTTGTGTCGGCCTATACCATCCGAGGATACTTTATAATGCTGAAAACGGTTTGCGAGAAAGATGGTAGCCCCTTTATGATATCCAGAATTTTGTACAGAAAGTGTGGAATAACTCAGTGAGTAAAAAGACGATTGATAAGCCTAGATGTTGCACTCAGGTCCCTACAGGAATTTTATATCATATGCAAGTTCTGCAAGTCTGTGATTTTTGTCTGTATAGGTCTTTTGCAAATTATGTCCAATCAGAATGAAAATATCAATAAAGAAGGCTCTTCCAGTTTGAGAAGAGAGTGACGTCACAAGTGAAACTGTTGTAAATCGTCTGCGAAAAAAAAAATGAAAACATCTGAGGGTAGATATCTAAGAATCTGACGAAATTACGAAATAAAGAGTCTGTATAGAAATAATGATAAAGCAAGATGATGGAAGGATATGTTATTTAGCGCTAAGCTACCCAACGAGGTACTTTCTTGACGTCTCAAAGTTGTTTTATGTCGCGAATAAATTATCCAAGTTTTTAGCTATCTTACAGATGAAGGAAATGTACTCTCCTGCTGACTAGACAAATATCAATCCTGTTATCAAGATGATTCTACCTTTGTTCCAGCATATCAGTGTCGATGGTAGAAAGTGCATCCGTGATTCTTTGATGAAGCTCTGATAAGACTCTTACCCCAAGTTACTCGTAGAATTCATCACCATAATGATAATACAGTGAAACCTCCCATAGCGGACACCTAATAGAGGACACCTAATAGAGGACAGTTTAACAAGTCCCGTTCCTTTGATAGGAGCTCTTGTTTTCCTTCTAAATAAAGGACACCTTTATTTAGCGGACAAAATTCATGGTCCCATTGGTGTCCGCTATTTGGAGGTTTCACTGTAGAACGGCTGCAAGAAATTTACGAAACCATTGCAATCATTTGTAAACAGTCTACATGTTTATACAAAATCTAATACAAAGTAAATTTGTTGTTTATGGATATTGGACTCATATTTTCCCTATGTGCTAACTGGGCCACTGGCATGACTTTCAACTGAGATCCAATGCTTATCAGCTTTGCTTCTGTTTAATATTAGAACTTGTCTATTCATCAAGCTGGCTCGGTGGCCGAGAGGGTTAAGGCACAGGTCTTTCCGCTCTCGACACCAGCGCATGGATGTTTGTGTTTGTTTCCATAATCGTTCTTTCATCGTCATTAGGGGATAGTACAATAGACCTGAGTTCGCAGTGCTTGGTTCTAAGACAACCACCCCTTTCAAAGTCATTACTCATTACTCTCTATTCATCATAAGTTTTTTTTAGGACTTAACCTCACACAAAATTACTGTACAAAGGCACAATGCTGATAAAAAAAATAATAAAAAATATAAGTAGCGAATATAATTGCTTCAGTTAAATAACGTACCGAATCCGCTCTAAGCGCATTGCGCGCCAACACCTTTTTAAAACCTTTCCGAATTTCGCATTGCTTACCTGCAGTTTTTAAACCCGGACAACACATGCAGGGACTACTATTATTTATATAATGGGTGGCCAATTTATTATAACCATTTCCTCAATATTCGTTAGGCAATCTTTTGCCTTTAATAATGCATAGATACCTCTTTGCGTGGATCCCACAAGATATTGATAGATGGTTTGTGCAATCTGAGATCATGCTTGATGAATCTTGGTTTGTGCATCTTGCTGTATGATGTTGGCTGGTTATGTCTGTGTAAATAGCCTGTTTTTAGATCTTAACTCATATAACCCTGAATCTTATTTTTATATGTAATGCGTTATTAGGCTAATATTAAATGAAAAAAATTAGTTCCAGTTTTGACAGTCACTAATTTTTATTTCCATTGTAATGGATGGTACAGAAACGTTAGCAGAACTCGGGGGGGGGGGGGGGTCTATTTGATGACGATACACAAAAATAGTTAATACTATTTAATGATATTTATAATGTTGCCAGAATGTAAAGAAATTGTAGATAAGTGCTGCCCCTTTAAAGGGGGTACGAGTTAAAAATGAATTGTTAATTAATTTTTAAATCAATTAATTGTTGATGGCAATTGTTAATGCCAGGAAATGGTGCATTTTTAAATCATAAAGAACAGTAACGATCTATATCTGAGCCTTGTAAGAGTTCAATACGAGAAAACTGGTGATAAAGGCGCGAAATGCTCCGGGCCATTGTGAAGCAAATAAAAGCGGTCTCGCCATCTAGCGTGGAAAAAAGCGAATTAATTCGTAAGTCGCAATCGACCATTAGAAATCGATATACACATAGTAGTGGCTGTGATTAAAATTTCCAATGTTTCAACTCTTTATGGAGCTGTTTCTGCTCTGTCATCGGGCGGGGGTTTCGTCATCGGATGTGGAAATTTATGAGGGAAAACGAGCAACGGACCGCAAAAGTCCAAATTTTCTCTTTCACCTACCTAATAAGCCCACTTTCCCCAACCACCAACAAAACCACCTATCCAAGAAAATCCAATTTCCCTCTTCCCAACCCCCACTAACTCATCGCTCCTTATAAACATCATTTCGGACTCATTTCTCAACCGCTTTTATATCCGATGGAGTCCAACACTATCGCAAAATTTCAGAAAATTTTGAAAGTAAATTAAAATTTAGAATGTTAATGTGTTTTTAAATAAGAAGATATTTAATATATTTAATAGAAAAAGTATATCGCCGAAAACTAGGAGCTTACAAGTGTTCCGGTTATCGTTATAAAGATGGGTTATATTGAGGGGACCGGAAAGGAATGCCATATTTTTAAAAGAAGATAAACACTCTATGTAATCGAAGTAAGAGTGACAGGTAATGATAATGGTGATTAGATAATTGTTTAAGAATGAAATTTCACAGTGAAAGGATTCTACCATGAAAGCAAACATTGAACGACCTCTTTATAAAGGCACATTGGCTGTGATGCAAGGAATTCCGAAAGCCCGGTTTTAACATCATGAACATTGTGGATTTTTTTCCACTAAGAAAGTGCTGCAGAGATCTAAACAATTGGTAATTAGATGGTGGAATGTCAGAAGAATAAGGTGGAAAGGGCAGAATTTCCCAGTCAAAATCTCCGATCTTTTTGCTGGATCAGTCTTGCTGAGTGAGGGCTTGTCGGGTAAACTTTGCTGTGGGACCAAGATTCCTTCTTTATTGACCTTTCTTATCTGTTTAATGTGTTCTTGAACTTTATACATGTACCATATGGATTACGATGTTTAGATAATTCTTCAATGGTTTGGCGAGGATCTGCATGCAGCAAGTTCATTGTCCAGGCTTCATGGGTCTTCCTGCAGAGAGTCATGAGAGAGCTCAAAAATGCCCGACCAGAAATTGGCAAAGAACACTGGCATTTTCGGAAATTTCATGCATTCGATAAACATGGGGGCCATGCTTGCATTGTTCCTCTTGCGAAATTCATACAGTCTTTTCACAATCTAAAACATGTCTCCAACGAGTGCGTAAATCTATCTCCGTAGAAATCTTTGCTTCTGGAGGCGAAAAAGTATTGCAACTCTATTTCGAGAGCAGGATGATTTCTAAACACAAACTGCTTAGTCTTGGAACGGATCTGTGAACAGTACGGGGCCTTTGCGATTTATCAATGCAGCTTGTTGTTGGAGGAATTTCTGATGAGCCCATTGGAGCATATCGGCGTACATAGATGACTTTGCTTTAAGACTTCAAAATTGACGTTGGAGCAAGGGGACAGATTTGTCCCATTTTTCCTATTACGCGAAGATAATATTATGTATTGCTCCCTCTGACACAGAGTTGTCTGGTTAATTCATGACAGGTTTGACGTATATCAGCAGTAATGAATGCTTCAGTGTTACTACGGTAAAGATTCAATTTAAGACCCATTCTGTTAAAGGGTTCAGGTGCTATTCATTGTTAATAAGCAGGACACAGAAATAAGAAAGAACTTTTTAAATGACCTGATATCTATCCATCAGTTTTAAGATAGGTTGGATACATAGGTTTATCAATCATACGACGTTTTTTGTTCATCTAAAGGTCTGTATGCCTTGGATCTATTTAGGATATCCCTTGGATATTCTGATAATCACAACATTCTTTCGACATCTATTGCTTATTTTGTGTTGTATGGAGCATGCAATGGTGAACATGGTTCTTTCGAAAGATAAAAATCCTACAAAAAGTTATAGGAGAATAGTCTATTCACTTGTACATAAGTTGAAAATACGAGGCGTGTTCAAATGAAACCCGTTCGAGTCAAATAACTATTGTAAGAAGAAGTCAGGGAACATAAAACACAAGCAAATAGAAAGAGTAGTTTTTAATGAACAGTACCGTACACACGTTTCTCAAAAGAAGTCACCCATGGCGTTTAGGCACGCATCTGTTTGGCGAAACGGGAAATTCCGTCCGCGAAAAAAGATGGGAAGTGCTGTTTGAACCCGGCATGCTGTCGTCAGGCGTGATCATTTTTCACGACACTGCAACCCACACGTCGCAAAAGTTGTCGTGGATGCACTAGCCAAGAAGAAATGGGAGTTTCTCGAACTTCCTCCTTACAGCCCGGATTTGGCTCCTTGTGACTTTCATCTCTTCAGGCCGTGAAGAAATTACTCAAGGGACAATGGTTCAACAACGATGAGGAGTTGCAGGAAGCAGTTACGGATTGGTTTAAATGTCTGCATATACAAGGTGATTATAATTAAAGTCCCTTTGTAAAAATGCTATAA
>JAHWFO010057280.1:24798831-24851134 GCA_023313115.1 Rhysida immarginata | reverse complement strand
CAAATGCCCCTTCTTCAAGAATGCTCAGTCCAAATTTGAAGTCATTCAGACTCATGGTTGTTTTTTTATAGCATTTTTACAAAGGGACTTTAATTATAATCACCTTGTATTTCCTGTTCCTTGATTTCTTCTTATAACACCTACTTGACTCGAACGGGTTTCATTTGAACACGTCTCGTACATAAACACTTCAAAACTGCTCCATAATCTTATCCACAAAAAAGCGACATTACGTTCCGGTCCCTAACTCAATGAATCGTCTTTGGAGGGAAATAGGAGGAAAATCGAGCTAATATTTCAATTTAAATTTATCATATCAGAGACTGTGGTATAAGATGTCACTACAGGAAGTCAGGAAACAGAAAAGCAATCTAGGTTTGAAGCTCATAACTTTTTACGAGCTCTGTAAACTCCAAATTCTATGGGCAACTTTTCGAATATGGGTGCTCGGCAACAGCAAAGCCATAAGCAGAGATATTAATTAATTATTCCATTTAACGTATCCCATTTACCAGATAAAATAGCCCAGTCCGGTTTAATATTCAAATGAAAACGTATCTGTGCTATTGTGTTATATCGGCAGTTTTAATCGTTCATAAGGGAAATATTGATTGTCAGCTTGCTAAATCGTGCTAAGTGTCTTTATAGATCATGTTTCGACGCAATTTATTTACGACCGTTCCGTAAATAAGGAGAAAAAAGATTCCATTGGCACAAATGATTTATTGATTATATTTATATCCATATATCTGTGTTGTTGTATAATACAATCACGGGTGTTCGAATGCGCAAA
Organism: Rhysida immarginata; assembly: GCA_023313115.1. Lineage (NCBI taxonomy): Eukaryota > Metazoa > Arthropoda > Chilopoda > Scolopendromorpha > Scolopendridae > Rhysida > Rhysida immarginata. The sequence goes on along the minus strand of JAHWFO010057280.1, from coordinate 24,850,341 downwards.
GGACGGATTCAACCGCACTTGTAATGGCCCTATCGCCAACATTATGAGCGATTAACTCGCGATGAACGTTCAATCATTGATTGACGCCCGCCTCCCAACCCCAACCCCCCATTCCTCTCTTTTCCTTTCCCAATTGGTCGGAAATCGCCGGTTCGAACTCTTGTGATGCGGCGGAATGTGCGCTATTAGCCCCTCATCCGACCGGAATGGCTTCGTTCACTTCCACGCTTCTCCAAACTACAAGTGCTCCATGCAAGATAATCTCTTCAGCCCTGTTGATCAACCTAGCTATTTCAAATGGAAGTAAAAGAGAATTTTATACATTTAATCACGCTGTTCTGTTCGGATTTTCTATATCCTTTTGATGTTTGGGTCAATATGAATTAATTCATCCTGTTTACAAATGAAAAAAAAACAACAGCATAGAAACCGCGCTTGTTTATTCATGAAACCTTGGAATAAAGCCTACAGCAAAATAAGAATGAGGATTAAAGGCAGAAATTAGAATGAGGAAGTTTTGCATCTTTAGATTGCTTTACCAAAATCTCAAGAGTCCTTATTTAGATACCATATTTTGTTCCGGGAATATACTGTTTGAAGAGCAACTTCATACATTGGCCAATGAATTAGAAACACGTAAATGCGTTTTAATCCGTTTTTATGCAATATAGTTCATGCGGCCAAGCGAAATACTTATAACATATAGAACATGGGTGAGTCTGGTCACAGAACCTGATTAGTATGGGGAAAGAGAAAGATCTAACTGGCTTCGAAAAGAGACTCGTTGTTACCACGGTCGAAACAAGGAAGCAACTGAATGGATTATCGAAATCCTGAGTATTCAACCATTGGGAAATAACCACAGTCTTTATCTAAAAGGGAATAACTGTGACTCAGAGACAATCAATCCTGAGCGAGAGAATCAGGACATCAATTGACAAAAGATTTTAACCAAGGCTGTTCCCGACCCATATTTGGCAGGACCAAGCTCCGGGAATTGAAGCGGATCCAAATCGACAGTCGCATACCTAAATTAAAATCTCTGGTTTCTGCAAAGAAGATGCCTAAAATTCGTCTACAGTGGTGTCTGGAACATCGTGACTGGACACGTGAAAACTGGAAGAAGGTCTGGCGAATCACGATGCAGAGGGTTTGGAGTGAGGCCCAGGAAGCACTGAATCCAGCATGGCTTATCAAATTTTATGGTTCTCGTGGTAGTTATTGAATGGAGTTTCTGCTGGTATGGAACTGGTCTCCTGATATTCAAGGAAGGTCGAATGCGTTTTTGCCGACGAAGTCCATTCTGCAGCTTAATACTGCATATGACGGATTCTTCATGGACGACAATGTTCATCGTTCACTTAACCTAACCTTAACACTTACTGACTATGCCAAACTACTTACATGCTATAATTTCGGGCAAAGGGGGTCTATTTGGTATTCAATGGCCGTTGTGTATATATGTGTGTGCCTATTAATCCATTCCTGACTCTTTATGAGATCGGTAGACTTCATCAAACAGTATCTATACATATAAAAGGCAACGTAAGTTTGGTTTGTCCGGTTTAAAAAGGCAACTTAAAAGTAAGCTACAAAGTTAAAATTTAACACGCAGCCGTGTAATACTACCAGAATGATGGAAAAAATCTAAAACTGGAGATAAGTCTCTTAAAAACGTAGAAATTAATAATCTTTATCTATATATATATAAAAGAGAACATCCACTGACTCATCATCGCACAGTAAAATCTACTGGGGCCACCGACTCGAAACTCAATGGGGTTATAGGACGGATAGCTTAAGGGCGTGCTAAGACGGGGTTTTTCGAAATTCGGACCACTTGCCTTTCCAGGGGGGCAGAAAGGAGTTGCACGTACGATCGCCTAGCTCCGCCCCCAATGAACACAGATCTTCGAAATTTTGCAGTAATGTTTCTAGCTACCGTGCAATAAAAGTAGTTTCCCCGATTTTCGATATTCAAATTTTAAGGGTGCGAAAACTGAAAAAAATCGATTTTCGGGGGTGTTTCACAAAATTTTCTGATATTTTGATGCAACTTTGCGGGGAATAAAGTTAAAGCAACGAAACTCGGAGGGAAGCTTCTCGGGGATATTTCCAAAAAACAATATCTTGTTTGTTCGATTTTCACTTTGTGAAGGGGGCCAATGGGGGCCCAAAATTGGCCCCACTTTTTGTGTTTTTGCCTCTAACTCCAATGCGGAAATGAAAAGCTTCAAAATTGCGCACGAGGATGTAGAAGACGTATATAAAAACGGAACATTCGTTGGTTTTTGAAAAACGATTTTAAGGGGGGGGGGGGAAACCAAAAAAATCCAAAAATAGGCCTAATTTTGACGTTCCCATCCGGTCAACCCCACTCTGTGGCAAATTCACGTACGACTTAGATATTTGGATTAAGAATAGTTCACATAATTTACAAAAAACTAATTTCTGCTTTTTTCATATTTTACCCCTTTGCCCCGCTATGGCCCTGCGTAAAAATATGCGATTTCTCGCAGTTTTTTCAATATTTCGCGAATAAAATTAGGTCTAGATTAATGAAATCTGGTACGGTGAAGGCAATTAATGAGATCAACTGTCTGGTTAGTTTATTTTTTTGATCAGCTGGATTCAATTTTCCGGTAATTCATGTTTTCCGGATTTTTTTTTTTTTTTTGGTTTTATAAATTAATATACAAACTCGCGTATTGAAAGCTTAGTTTTCACTTTGGTTTTAAAATATGGATTTTGTTTTTGATTTAAAATTTATTTCAAGTATCTAGGAATATTTTTCGATTTATTATGAACTAGCTGATATACCCGGCTCTTTTTTTGCTCGGGCTCTTTCTTGATGAAATTTTGGAATTTCTGAAGTGAATATACAGAAATAATGAACATTATTCTTCACCTTCGTCACTGCGTCAAACTCACTCAGCTGTAGGCAGCATTCCAAACGAGCGAGTTGAGTAGAACAGCTAAAGGGCCGGTAGTTGGAGAGGCCATCCATTGGGAGCATTTTAAAAGAATTCTCTTCGATTCTTCAATATGAATTTTTACTATATTAATTCAAGCTTTTTTCATGTGTTCATTTTTCTGTATATTCACGTTCAGATATTGCAAAATTTCATCAAAAAAGCAACGCCGGGTATATCAACGTAATTATTTATGCTTACGACCAGATATAGTCACATAACTATGCGCTTATTTTAATGTTTTGTTTTATTTAAGTTGTTCTCGTGTTTAATTTAGTCCCTAATCGGGTAATTTATTAATGTACTTTAGCCCTGGGAAGCCTCCTTGTCGGTCAGACTTTTGACCATTCTGGCTCCTCATGGGCCTAATGTAATTCAAACATTAAAAAAAATAAAAAAATAAAAAAAAAATAAAAAAAATCTCTATATGCACTACATGATCAAAGGAGTTGGGACACCCTGTGAACACCTACCGTAATTGTGGGACTGGACTGGGCCCGTTCATCAAGGTGGACGGAAACCTCAATGCTGATGGCTACAGGACCATTCTGGATAACGGGGCACTTCCAGCGCTGTGAAAACACTTCGGTGACGGGCCGTTCCTCTTTCCAGCACGACAATGCGCCTTGCCGCAAAGCAAGATCCATATCTGACTGGTTTGACGAGATGCGGGTTGAAGAACTGGATTGGCCCGCCCAGAGTCCTGATCTCAACCCAATCGAACATCTTTGGGACGAATTGGAACGACGTGTGAGATCCAGGATGGTTCGCCATACATCTGTCCAGGAACTGACCACGACACTCCTCGAGGAATGGAGGTCAATACCTGTGGACACATACCGTAAACTTGTGGACAGTATGCCATGTAGGATGGAGGCAGTGATAGCAGCTCGGGGTGGTCCTACACATTACTGATTGCGGCTTTACGGTAGAGCAACAGGTGTCCCAACTCCTTTGATCATATAGTGTATATGAAATAGACTTGGTTTATATTTGTTTTCTTGCATGTGTGAACAATCAGCCCGTGGTGTTTGCGTCAACAATCGGCTGAGTGAACAATGGTTGATGAAATTAATACATGCCGCAGTCGACGAAAAAGACACGCCCTGTCACTGAAAAGTCACCTGACCATCTTAGTGCAAGCAACAATGTAACATTCATTGTTTCCTTGCTGAATGTTAGCAATCAGTATTTTTTCTTTTGTTAGAAACAATTAAGGTTACATTGTTGCTGCGACTAAGAAGATGCGGTGACATTTCCGCGCCAGGGCAACACCACCTAGACAGAAGGCCTGCGCACAGAAACGTCTTACATTGTTACGTCATGATCAAACGTCCAAACTTAGAGGTTATTATTGGCAGAAATACGATTAACAGTAGCCACTTTCGTAATGGCCAGGGCCTGTCTTTTTCGTCAGGTACCATCGTTGCCTTAATGATTCACGTCTTAAGGGGGAAAGTTATAAAAAGTAATAAATAAAAAAATAAAATCATTATTATTTTTTTTGTATTAAAATCTTTGGAGAGATGTAAGAAATTATTCTTAAACAAATAAGAGAATACAACTTCTAGGCGTGCAGCTGCTCAAGCTTTTGCTGAAAAGGTGTAGGTACTTTTCCTCATGAGCTAATAATTGGAGAAAATTTATTTTTCATATGGTTTTTGCAATTTAGTAAATTCTTTTAGAGAAGTTATAGATAATGTTTATCTAAACATATTAGACTGATTGTGTGAGACGCCAATCCTTACTGCTAAAACTGATACTATCAATATAAATAACCACATTCAGGACATGATTCCACGCTCTGTGACTGTATACCATTCTATTGAAACGGTTACATGTTGATGAGAGATGCTGATGAGGCTGTAAACAGAGTTCCTTAACTCTCTCAATCCATCTATTAAGTATTTTTTAATATAGACAGAAATAAATCAATACCCATAGCCTTTCTTTAATATTTTAAAATGTTAAGGATGCAATTTTCATGGGTGAACCCAATTGGTCACAAAATTCCTGTGCGAGCATTTAAAAGAATTCTTTTCGTTTTTCCAAAGTGAATATAAACTTTATAAAAGCTTTTTCATTTATATTCAAATTCAGATTTTGCAAAAATTCATCATACAAACAGCCCGAGCAACGCCGAGCAAATCAGCTAGTAAGCTTATATAGGATCTAAAAGTCGAATTTTTCTCACTTTCAGGCATGTTCTCCAATTATTCTTCAAATTCAAACTTGAAATACAAATTTCCAAGATTTGTAACATAGCAGCAGTGAAAGATCGCCTTATGAAATTAAATGTTTGATGGCCCTGGAGAAATCATCCAATAACTTGGTCGGTAAGAAGGAATAATTAAAAGGAAAAATTTCGTGACTTGTTTAGAGCAGCAATACGGTAAATCATGTTCCGTGGTTTGATCACAAGTCGCGGAATTTTTCTTTTCATTTATTAAGGAATGCCAAGATAAAGTTCAGACTGAATAACGGACGATTGTGCAAAGCTTTTGGGAATGTCAAACATGGGTTCTAGACATTCAACTGTTTCAATCGAGCCATGCAAAAAAAAAAAAAAAAAAAAAAAGAGTTTAAATCTTCCGATTTGCAAAAGAAAACTGTAACATCTAAAATATAATTTTGCTTTATAAATATCTTGTGAAAGTAATATACAGAATGAGGCATTTGTTTTTATCTCAGGAAATACGCATCATACTTAAGAAAATTTATAACTAAATTCGTTCATATCAAACGGGGACATAAGACGGCCCTATTAATTTCACTGTAGGTGGCATTGTAATCGGAGAAAATCGGTTAACATTATTTTCTTAAATGGAAGCCCCCATTGTTTATTACATATTCGGATTCTACGCAAAAAACATGTAGGATTTATCTAAAACGTTTTTTTCGGATACTATAAATTTCTGAAGTTATAAGCGTTTGAAATTTAAGAAAACAGCTGACTTCATTTTCATACCGTCAGTTATGTTATACCATAAAGGTACATTTTTGTCTTGTTTTTTTCTAAAAAAACAAAAACATCAAGAGTTTTTTTACGCACTCTTTAAGAATAATGAGCAAACTTTTGAAACCAAAACACATTTAATTGTCGGTATTCTTTTCTCCAGTACTATCTTTATTCTAAAGCCCAGTGAAACACGCATTAACAATAGAAAGTATAAACGATAATGAGATTCAATCCGAAATAAAGTCTTTTTCTGATACTTTCTACACAAATAAGAAAGTAAAATTTTAAATTATTAAATATTGGGGAGATCGTTCTCAATTGATATTCCGATTTTCCTGCATCAGAATCTACATGATGAGAAAGGTAAAAACGAATCAATTTTATTGTTTGAATTATTGAATTATGCTATTATATTTACAAGAGATGGACAAAGTAATATTAACACTTCTGAAACGACATAAAATCATTATTGGAACTGTAACTTTTATCCGACGTGGGATGGACAAATGCAATGTTCATAAGAATACGCATCCATTCCTCGTGAAGAAACCCAATTTCTAGTTCAGAAAACGTGTCTGTAGATGAAACCCAATATGACTAAATCCTGGTTTCAATCTGTCGACGACTTTGACCTAAATATTTTATTGGGCAATTATTGCAACATATCTCGTAGATAACAGAGTTGTTTTTGTGTTTGGGTATATTGTCCTTAATTTCGCCTAATATTCGCCTGGTGGTATGCTCGCTTCTATAGAAAATTTGTAGGCCGAAATTTTTGAGGATTTTTTAGACGTCTGACTAAGGTCTTATTGTATGGAAGGCAAATACAGTTTTCGCACGGTTTTTTAATTCCTTTTTGTGGCTTCATCTAAACGTCCTTATTTGGTCATTTAAAGAACTACAATACTGGAAAATCCGCCTTCGCTAATCATATAGTTTCAACAGGCCACTCTTCAAGACCTGAAAACTATAAAATATTGCAAGTGTATAATGACCCTAGGAAATTAAACTTCTTAAGACAATTGAAATACTAAAACGCCCACCAGAAGCTTTACTCAATCAAGACAGAGGACCAATAGACCTATCTGAATGAAAAACGCCTAAAGTTCCTAAAATAGTTTTACTCTCTTTTGTCTCGCTTCCAATCACAGTAAACTTGTTGATAGTCTCCATCGTTTTATTTTATTTTGTCCTATTTCCCTATTACCAATCACACGGAAGCGATCCTTTGTTGATTGGCTCCCTATATTTTATTTTTCCAATTTCTTGTTACCAATCACAATGAAGCAAACTCTTTCTTGATGACTGGCTCCCGTTTTGTATACACTGAATGAGCTTATATTATGACCACCCTGTCAGTATCTCGTTGGGCCACCTTTTGCCTTTAATACTGCACTGCAGTGATTCTTCGTGGCATTGATTCCACGAGATGTTGGAAGGTGGTGGGAGGAATCTGACACCATGCCTGAGGGATAGCACTGTCTAGTTGTGCTAGATTGGACGGTGGTGGATCCAGCCATCTGATGGTTCGTTCCACAAATGAGATCTGGGGATTTGGGGCCCACCGAAGTAAGGTAAAGTCCCCCTCATGTTCCTACGAGCACAAAGTTCCTACGAGCACAGAGTTCCTGCACAATACGAGCTCTGTGGCATGGCGCATTGTCTTGCTGGAAGTAGCCATCTCCATTGGGGTACGCCATCAACATGACAGGGTGGACTTGATCGGCGACGATACTGAGGTATGCTGTGCCATCCAGACGTTGTTCAACACGTATTAACGGACCCAACGCATGCCAGGAAAACACTGCCCGCACCGGTTTGAAGGGTTGTACTCATGCATGCGGGGTCCATGCTTTCGTGCAGTTTCCGCCAGATTCTCACGCGGCCGTCTGCATGACGTAACTGGAATCGTGACTCGTCAGACCACATGATTTGTTTCCACTGCTCCATAGTCCAGTCCTTGTGCTCCTGAGCGAATTGGAGTCGTTTCCGCTTGTTGGCTGCAGACAGCAAAGGTATGCGGACAGGTCTTCGGCTTCCGTATCCCATGCGATGCAGTGTGCGGCGGACAGTGCATTCAGAGACCGTTTTGAAGGACCCTTGATTAAGGTCAGCAGTGATTTGATGCACAGTTGCCCTTCTGTTATCCTTTACCAGTCGTGACAGTCTCCGTTCTGTCCGATCATCAGCCATCCGCGGACGGCCACAACGCGAACGTTCAGACCCTGTCTTCCGGCTAACCGTCCAGTCTTTAAATACTTTAACGACGGCTGCTCTTGAGCACCCCACGAACGCTCCATAGCTCCGAGCAACTACAATCATCCTGCGTTCGAAGGCTGTTAAATCGCGTCGTTTACCCATAGTTGAAGAATGGAACACGTCTACTGTTGTCGGCGACACTCAGCTTCCCTTTTTATATTGGTCCGGCCCACTAGCAACATTGCGACGACGTCCGTGCGCACATTTGCATAAACATGTCAGGTGGTCATAATAATATGCTCACTCAGTGTATATACTTCTGCTTTGCTCATTTTTCTTTCCACGAAATCTCCGATGTCATTAAGCGCCTTAAAACCAGGGTTCATCACACACAGTGATCTCAAAATCAGCGTTTTAAAACAGGGATTCCATCACAAACAGTGCTCTCAAGAATTTGCCTCCTAATATTGTCTGGGCTATTACCAGGGCTATGAATGAATGCTGGTGACAAGGAGACTTCCTTGACAAGTGGAAGGAGTCTGTCGTCATTACCATAACAAAGCCTGGTCTAAACCCTGCTCTCGCTATCAGCTACAGGCCCATAAGTTTGCTTCTAAGATCCATAAGGTTGGCTGTCTTTCTTGTTGGCTTCGATTTATCTAGCTGTCATTGAGTTTACTACTTATGACGTCAAAAGTCTTTGAACGCGTTATTATAAAGAGGACAAATGGAAGTTAAGCCTAAACATCGATAAATGCAAGGCTATGTTCATTACCAAAAAGCTTAGAAAACCTCCGAAGTCACTCTTCCTTTCTAGTAAGGATCTCGAGTGGGTGAAAAACCATAAATACTTCGGATTGGTGATAGATGCCAAGCTAAATTGGGGCGGCTATCTCTCCTATGCTATCAATAAGGCTAAGAAGGCAAAGTTTAATCTGGTTGCTCTTCTCAGGCGTAAAAGAGCGCTTGGAGTGGATAACATCTTTTGCTATATAAAATGGTAATCCGAACTAATCTTTTGTATAGTATGCCTGCCTGGGCTATAATCTGCAAATCCAGATGGAAGGACCTCCAAACCTTCCAAAACCCTGAGAACCATTGCCCAACTCGAAGGGAGAGTTGCAACTAATACTTCCATTGCTAACGATCTCGATGCTTCTTCCATTGGAAACGACGTCCAGGAGTCCCTGAAGATGCTGCTTCCGAAGATTAAGGACCATGACAATCCTCTGGTTGCAGATATTCTGGATCACTCGTTCACCTTTAGAAGTTCCTTCAGGCATCGCAGGCCTCGTCACATCCTGGACATCAACTTTGACGAACCCCAAAAAGCTATCTTTCCAGAAGATTGGATCTCCTAGCTCCTCCGTATCCCTCGTCAATCAACAATCTGTTTTACCGTCCTGATAGGAAAGGACTCCTTTTTATCCTTTGGATGACTTAACTAGATCTCATCCGGCTTCTTAACTAATTCAGTGTACTACCCATGGTTATTTCCCGGACGAGTATGGCAGTGAGAGCATTGCTTCCGGATCACTCGTTTGGTTTTTCCCTGCGTTGTTCGATTGTCAATTGTCATTTTTCTTTATCTCATACTGAACGATGATTGCATACTAAACCGGGAATGCAATTTCTAGCAACTTTCAAATTTAGTAAGAGTAGCGTTATGGTATAGGGCTGTTTCTCTTGCCTGGATCCTTTGGTTCATATGAAGAAAATTAAGGATTCCGAGGTTTACCTGGACATTCTAGGTATTTAACACTGCTTACATTTTGGCAACATTTGGCAATGGGTCCATATTTTTATCATCATGACAACGTTTCCTTCCACAATTCAACTTTTGGTTCAATGAAATGAGCGAAGAAAAATTTGAATGATCTTCACAGAGTCCCAGTCACAAACCAAACAGATAGAAGTTCGTACCCGTCTATTTTCCTAACATTTTTGCCTGAATTAGCAGTTGCTATATTAAGAAGCGGCTAAAATAGCGGCTGTAACCTTCTAGAAACTTTAGTAAGTGTTCGTAGACGAGTAGAGACTGTGAAGAGAATGTGAAGTGTCTCAATTCTTTTGGTATGGGAATTGGCAAATGGAAGTGCTCGTCAATGGTTTGGAGCGTCCATAAGCAGATAAATGAAATAATAGACGCAAAAGTCACCTCTCATAAAATGTTTCAAGCGGATCTAAAAAAATGTACGGAAGTTACGGGCATAAAGGTAATGAGCGAAATGGGTCAAACCCGTTCGATAGACGTCGCCTGCAATGAAGAGAGCCTCTTGCTCCTGCTGCGCTGACGATGACAGACGAGGTCGTTTGCTCAATTATTTACAAACACAAATCATATCATAATGACCAAATCTACGCAGAAGGAAGTGATTGCAGGAAGGGTACCTTTAATAAAACATTTCCAGAATTCTGCGTACATTTTCTTCTTTTTGATTGATGTTCTGATCATAAAAAACACTGCGCAGACCAGAAACAGTTACAAGACCCCTATTTCGCCGAGGAGAATAGGAATACTTGAAGCGTCCCCAGTACAACAACATTAAGCTCCCTAGTGTTCGTGTAGATTCTTTAAAAATGGAGGTGACCGCGCTTATGATTAGCCAGTCCAACCTGTCCAGGGTTGATGGTCGGTTGATGGTCGTGAAGACGGAGAACCCATCAACTTCACCGACAGGGAGTTAAAAAAAAGTGGAAAGGGGGTTGGTCCAAAACCTGATGAGATGAAAGTGGGGTGGAAGGTGGGGCCATCAGAAACGGATAGACCTACAGCAGTCCACGAAGTGAAGCGTTAAGCGGGGAATCGCATGTGAGACGATGATGAAGGCTGGCGAAAGGGTCCTTTTGGAGAGCGAAGGGGAAAAAGGAGAGAGGGGGAGTAGCGAGAAGGGGGTAGAGGCATTTCGCCGAGTGGGTGGAATCCAGGGAGGAGGGCAGGAGAAAGAGGTTACGAAGCCAGACTCATTGAGACTCTTGATCATCGACCCGTAGGGAGTTGCCTTGACGAGGCTTGTCGTTTTGCGGTCGGCCACTGACTTTTATCATTATTATGCGCCATAAAAATGGAAATCAGAGGTTGTCGCTTCTCTCTCTAGAGGGTGCTCAGTGGTCAGCGGATGTTGCACAAGACTCGACGCTTCATAAGTGGACTCCATTACTTTACTCTAAAACAGAGGGAGCGAAGGAGAGGCAGTGGAGAGGGGGTCAGCCATTCTTTTCCTTGCGACACTTCATTATAGCATAGTTGGTGGCGAAACATTAGTTGGACAATGATTAATTTCTACTCCATCAAAAATTCGATAAAAATCCTCGGATGGAATTTTATTGAGCTTTGGACACGATTTTTCATAAACCTAAATCTTGAGCGCTATAAAACGGGGTGTTGAAACTAATAACAACAAAAATGCGCCCGGATATATTAAAACACGAATTTAATGACTCACAATGTGACCGCGTTAATAATTTAAATTTTTAAAGCCACTCTACAATTTAAAATTAATTAAAAAAAAAAAAAACTTCCGCAGTTCAAGGCTAAAAGCGCTCTCAAGTCAAACTTATAAGGTTGCGATACAGATAAAGGAATGTTGCCTAATTTTAATGGGATATAAAGCGCATAAAAGTTTTCAGCAGATATCTCTCTCAAGTATTGTTTAATTACAACAATTGATTAGGTTAGGCATTGTTAATTTAAAAACTATCACAATTTACTCGCCGGCGTAGGTTTTGTCGCTCTCGAGAGTCACGGGTTCAAATCCCGTTAAGGACATGGATGTTTGTGTTTGTCCCTTTACTAACAAGCTAGGAAGGCCAATCAGATTCTCAGTAGCTTATTCCCTAATAGGTTACGAGGGTTGTTCAAGAATTTTTGTTAACCGATTTTCAAAATCCTGGTCCTGCACTTTTTTTTATTTGTTAACCGATTTTCAAAATTCTTTTTGTATCTGAAACTTACATTTGTCCTCTATGTAATGCACTATTCACTATTTGACATAGTCTCCATCCCTTTCCACGGATTGCGCCTATGCGTGACTAGTCGGGTGAACCCGTCGGAGAGGATTTCCGGGGTTGTTGTCGACACGAAGATTGAATGGCATCTTTCACCTCGTCGTTAGAATGCAACTCATGTCCCTTAAGATGCTCTTTCTTCTTTGGGAAGTGGTGAAAGTCGCAAGATGCAAAATCTTTCATTTTTGAACTGCAGTTTTTCATTTTTGAATTACTCTCTGGTGTGTGGCGATTTTGTGCCGGCGGGCGTTATCGTGCTGCAGAAGAGGGTCCAAAAGCTGCCATTCAATCTTGGTGTCGACAGCAACCCCGGAATTCCTGTCCGACAGGTTCACCCGACTAGTCACGCGTTGGCGCAATGCGTGGAAAGAGATGGGGACTATGTCGAAAAGTGAATAGTGCATTACATAGAGGATACAAATGTAAGTTTCAGATACAAAAAGAATTTTGAAAAATCGGTTAACAAATAAAAAAGTTACGGACCAAGAGGCAAAACTTCTTGAACAACCCTCGTACCTAACAGGGAATAAGCTACTGAGAATATAATACAATATACAGAGGTTAGAGAAAATAATAAGAACACCTTTGATTTTAGACGTTTTGTCGAATATCTAGAAAAATACTTGACGAATTATCCTGAAATTTTAGAGGTGTAAAGAGCATGTTACACCTCATTTATTTCAGCAAAAATTTTGTCCCGAAAGCAAATAGGGGACCAGCAACAAATTGAACAAAAAATAATGTTTAGGATCACCCTGTAAAAAAAAAATGCTTGTAATGTGTTGTAGCTGTAGCATATGATTAGAAGGCTTCTTTTACCTATCTGTGTTCATTTGTATGAGCATAGCGCGTATATTCATGGAGATAAAAAGGTTACTTTATAAAATTCGAAATTTTTTCGTAAAGTTTTTATTTATAACATGCAGGATTTTCAACCCAATGCAATGTCATTTTCAGGCAACTTGACAAACTACAGTAGAGACAAAACCCTACAATCAGAATATAAAAATATTAAATATTTGATGAAATATGAGCATTTTCACTAAATAATGTTTAACTGCGCATGCGCAAGCTTACCAAAATCTCTTTTGCATAATAATATTAGCCAAATGTATAGAACTACTTTATAAAAGGCCCAAGCAAATATCGTGAAAATTCAGAAAGCTATCGCCGACAGAGTTCAATTTCAATTGCTCTCAAAAATAAACAAAACGATAAGGGGCTTTCTTCAAATTTTTCGGGTCATAAAAGCGAAAGAGGCTGTCATAAGAGCGAAAGGCGTAAGGAGAAGAAATTGATACTGGTGTCTGGTCATGCGATTCAAACGGGTACTTATTTAAGAAGATGGTGTGTCAGCATGAGGGAAAAAACGAACTAACTGACTTCTAATAGAAGCTACTCTATTGTTAGCTAGCTGGAGCTAACAACTGAAAAGATTCTCGAAAGGTGCAATATCCAGAATATTCAACCGTGGACAAAATGATCCAAACTCTTTATTTAAAGACAATCAATAATGAGAGATATGGCCGTCGTTTAAAAAACGACTTCTACGAAGAAACAGAACATTCATGGTGGAACAATTAATAAACAATTTTTAACCAAAGCTAATCCCAACCAATATCTGGCTGAACCATACGCCGAGAATTAAAGCGGGCCCAAAGCGTATGCCTATATGAAAACGCCTGATTTCTGCAAAGAAATTCTTCTACAGCGGTAACTGGAACATCATGACTGTACATCTGACGAATTACGATACCTGTTGCTTCGGTAACTTCAGCACGTAAATCCAGTGATATTATAAATAACTCTATCAGCACGTAAATCCAGTGAATTAATGCATTTAGATAAAATCAAAGAATGATATCGAGCCTTATGTGATCCAGATCATACGACCCATTTTGTTATCCAGAAGATAAATTATTCCTCAGCCATAAAGGTTCTTTCATGTTTATGGTGACTAGGATACATTTACTCTAAATCTACTGGAACCCATTTCTCGCCACCTAGTATACTCTATGTGATGCTCTTCTAGCAATCGCTGAACATCTTAGTTTCCACTATAAAAGGCTTCTACGGAGAACAGCGAAGTCGATTCTGTTCCACTCCTCCTGAGAGGCTTTCTATAATTCAGAAAGTATTCTCCGACGTCTTACATGAAGAGCTCTTTTAAGGAGACCGAATCCACAAAAATCCATGGGAGAGGCATCGGGTGACTTGACAGTGATGTCTGAGAATGAGACAACCTTATTCACAGTTTCCTGTTCCATTCGAGCACAGTACTAGACAGTCGACTTAGCAGTAAGTCTGGATGCTTTGTCCTGGTGGACATACGCATACTTCGCCCTTGGGCCATATAACCGTGGAATATGGCTACGATATATGTGTTCCAAGAAATTTTCTTGAAAAAAGGCTTTAGATCCCACCTTTTTGATGGTCAGACGCCCATTCATTATGAATCATGTCGGAAAACTCTCCTTGCATCGACGCACCCAGTCAGATCGACTCGTATCACTCTGTTGTCGATAAAACTGCCCGTGTCTTGCCATCACTCGATAAATAGACCCAAGCCTCATCCATACAGTTTTCTCCTATTGGTTCGCCTCCCTGCAATATGTTTTGGCAACAAAGCGTTAACTCGGGCCTTATGATGGCGTTCTGATTTCAAATTTTGACGAATAATACGGTTTACCGATGCAAGAGAGGTCTAATCTTTCTTGGAATGGCCTATTGTGCTGGCCTCTTCACTGTTCGAATATTAGCCTTAATACGGTAAGAATGGGAGTGCATTTTTCGTTCAGCAGCACTGTTCTGTTGATTGTTTGGCTCCATTTGTCGTCTGCGTTTGATAACTTTTGTTATATCATTCTTGTAAATAATTAAACCTTCCCCCTACTCTGTTCTATTATTCTGGAATATGAGTAACCAAAGTCGAAAGGTCTACGATGTGGTGACACTGTGAGGCTGGGAGTTTTATTACTGAAAAATAAGCCCAGGTGCCGCGAAAGAAACGGCAGCACAGTGGATCGTAGAATGTCGTCGAGCCGTGTTGCGTATTGCAATAAGAGCGAAGTCAAAGGTGGAAAGCCAAGCCGCATTATCATTATCATCACTTTGTCGTCAGCAACGCGTAATCAATAAGAGAAAGGCACGAGGCAAAACTTCGCTCTGCACACATATCAATCGTTGCCATCATAGGTAAACTCGCAATTTACTGGATCTACAAAAGGGAGCGATCATTGGCTTTCAAGACAAGGGTGGACGCATTTCCGAGACTGCATTGTTTTGTGAATTGTACCGTGATTGGACAAAAAGCGCCAATGCGAATAAAGGCGTAGAAACTGAGAAGCACCACGCGCCAGTGATGAGTGAGATGAGCGACGACTGTGAAGATGTGTACCAGCCTACCGACACGCTACAGTTGAGATACTCATCGTTCAAATGAACCAGGCGGCTGCCAGACCTGTGTCAAAAAGGACATTAGAACAACAAACCTTTGTACGTATAGGGCTCCGAAGCAGGTGGATGGCCACTGCAGCCATGTTGTCAAAGGAGAATCGGTAGAAACGGCTACAATTTTCATTGTGAGTCATATTGGGCAGGAAAGTTCCGCTAAGAAACACACTACAACCCACCACAAGTGTTATGTTCTGGGAATTGTTTTCTTGGAAGGAATTGTCCGGGTCATTGATACCCCTGAAAGGCAATCACCCGATTCGGCTATTTATCCGTCGTTGCGGATCCAGTACACCTCTGCATATATTTGTGCGGGAATAGTCCTAATTCTAATTCCCCAGACGTGAATCCAATCGAGACCTTTGCGAGACCCTTGACCTCCATGTTCGCTTTCCAGCATTTTATTGACTCTCTCTCACGCCGTCTAACTGCTGTCCGTGCTCAACTCGGCGGCTATTCTAGTCAATAGCTGGTGCCCATAATGATATGGGTTTAGGTTAATAAGTTGCTGACCAAACATGCAAAAGAACATCAACAGGAATATCGATTTTGTTCCCTCCTTATTCCTTAATACCTTACCGGGGTGCTGTATTTTCAATCCTGAGATTTCAAATCGAAAAAAACATACGAAATATATTCAGAAAGATTATTTTACTTGCTCCCTTTAGAAAGATAACTTAAGGCAGATTAGTAGACCCAAAAGCATTCAGTCTAAAATTTTACAAAAAAGTTCTTCGTAAATACTCAACAGCCTTCTAAATAATTTCACGAGAAAAGAGCCTGCCCAGTAATTTAGCCTACACTGCAACATTAATGCTTCCCCGTTACAATTTAAAAGCCCAAAAAGGGCCATTGTTCGCACCCATTTGTTCGTATAAACGGCGTAGAGGAGTAGTCAGGAGAAGAAGAAGAAGGAGGAGGAGAATTTCCATGTTGGAAAAAATCAACATTAGATAGTGATGCAATAAATAGACGCTCGGCTGGTGGCGCTGCTAGGCAACCCAATGTCGACCCTCGTCGAACAACCTTTGCTTTTCTCCATGTATCAATGGCAAGTGGCAAATGACATCTGTGCCCCACTCTCTTGTCTATTATGGGGACCCCCGTAGAGCGAAGCGCTTCCGCCGTCGACGGGAAGGGAGAGTGCGCCGTGCCGGGGGTCACTGACGGTGGACTTTTTCCATCTCTCCAAATGCAAAGTAAATATTGAGTCGGCGAGTGGCTCAGACGAGATACGATGACGTTGCACGTGAGAAATGGTGGAGGATAGACAGAGAGAAAGAACGATCGCAAGGAGATGGAAACGGACACGCCAAGCTCCTATACTCACTCCCCATTCCCAATCCACCTCCTCCTCCTCCTCCTCCTCCTCCTCCTCCTCCTCGCCCAAACCCTCTTTACTACTACCCCTGCTTCACCGAAGTGAGATTTTAAACAGAAAATATTGAAATTATTTGGTACTACTGTCAACGCAGTTAACGAGGCTTAAGGAAACAAAAGGAAACGCCAAATGAAAACTTAACCTAAAAATCACGCTCCTGAGAATGAGACAACACTATGATCACAAGTAAAATTTTGTATAGTATAGTTTATTAGAGATACATGTACAAGGTGTCAATTTCTTTACGCCCAAACATTAGTAACGTCAAGACCCCCCTTCCTGAGACGCAAGTCTGAATTCTGGCATGCATTCGGTCATATATCATCTTAACAAATGCCATTCCGTGCTCGATCCATTTGCGTAACTAGGCACGGATGACAAAATCATCCAAATCAGTCCCACACATGCTGGATTGGCGAAAGGTCTGGTGAGCGTGCTGACCTAATTCTGGAAGTATGATGCAGCATTCAATGTCTCCTCTACAAACACAAGACGTGAGCGACTGTTGAAAGATACAGCATCCGCGATAGGAGTACTGCTGGACAAAGGGTGAATGGTTGACGACTTTCAGGCATTTTCCAGGATATTTAGCAATACTGGACAAACTAAAAAAAACACGCCCTGGCAGGCTCCTATATGCACATGAAGCAAGAACATCTGGTACCCTCTGACCTACAAATGGGTTACTCCGCAATCTTGAAAATTTAATCACATGCTAATGACCCTTTTAGCTTCTGTCTGTGTAAAATCAGTAATGTGGCATCTCTCCTTCAGGGTGTTCATTTTTCAATTATCCCCAGTATATTTAATGAATATAGGAAACAGTAGAGGACCGCCACCACAATTACAACAGAATTGTGGTGGCGAAACGAGCCATCTATAATAAACAATATCCAGGCCATCGAGCGAGCGTTAAACGACGGAGTTATAAAGGTTGAACAAAAGCGAAACGGGGGAGGGAAGGTTAACACACCCACTCACTTGGCTCCGGTGTTGAAGAAATTATTCTGTAAAATTCATTAATTTTTTACAAGCACTTCCGAGAGGAGGCAGGGGCAAAAAAAAATACAAACATTTATAATGGTGTCACGTTCACTGTTGTCACGGTAACTGCGCCGCGAGCTCTTAGTGAATCCATTGCGCGGTGTGATTAAAAAAAAACGACATGGAAGAAAAGGAAACTGAGAATATCCCCTTCTCCCTCTCTCTCTATTGAAATAATTAATCTAAAGCGTTTTAATATTAACAGAAAGAAAATCTGCCTTTACCCCCTCACCAGAGGCCCCTCCTTCGCTAGACCAATAACGACGACGAGGAAGAGAGAGAAACACACACACACACACACACACCAAGCGAATTCCGCGAGTTATTTTTTCTGTCCCGAAGGAAATTTGTTTGAACTTCATCAATTATTGCTGCACATAGAAGTTGCACGTGATTTGAAACAAGTTTATAAGCCTATTTTGAATTTACATTTTTTAAAGTTAAAGCTTTCACTTAAATTAGAATCATTAAGTTAAAAGCAATACGAATCCGTTGATAACATACACAATGTAACTTTGAGTAGCCCATTGGTCTAGTATCGTTGTGAGATCAAGATGAATAAATGGAGTCCAGATAACGATACGGATACAATTTTATTTTGCCGACGCGTTTCAGCACGGTTTCCACGTTTAGTAGCAAGTACCCATAACAAAGTGGTACATTCCCAGAGATAAACTTATCAGCGATCAGCTGACTGAAATTTGCATGTCTGCGATGATATTTAATAGTCTTTGAACCCCAGTGAAGATAGTCATGACTTCATATGAATTACGGGTGATAATGCATTACGAGTTCAGGTTGAATCACACTGCATCCAACGCCTCTCGAAACATCAATAAAGTATTCGGTGTAGGCATCATAAAAGAACGTATTGTCCAACGTTGGTTCCGAAAATTCCGCAAGGTGAAAAAGCAGGACAAATGGGTCCCACATGAACTTACGGAAAACCAAAAAGAGCGTCGGTTGGAGGTGTGTACGGAATTGCTTTTGCGCCATGAAGAAGCGGGGATCTTGATTGCATTGTCACCTGCGACGAGAAGTGACTCCTATACGACAATAGAAAACGGTCAGCACAGTGGCTGGATGCTGATGAACCCCCGCGACAGTTCCCTAAACCCCAGGAAGCTCATGGTTACAGTTTCGTGGAACATCCGTGGTGTACTGCATTACAGCTTCCTACAGCAGAGGGAGACGATCAACGCTGCCACCTACTGTCGTGAACTGCATCGTATGCACACAAAACTGTATCAGCAACAACCTGCACTTGTGCATCGCGAAGGCGTCCTTCTGCTGCATGACAACGCGCGTCCGCACGTTCCACGAACGACCGTGCAGGCGCTACAGGCTCTGGGCTACGAAGTGCTTCCACACCCCCCGTACTCTCCGGACCTCTCCCCTACCGATTACCATCTTTTCCAGAGCCTGGACAATTTTCTCCGGAGCAAAAAACATTCCTAACCCAAGCAGACGTCGAAAACGCATTCCGGGAGTTTATTGAGTCCCGTGACTATGGATTCTATCGGAGAGGGCTCGAGAAGCTGCCAAATCGTTGGCAACAATGTTTGGATTGCAATGGGCCATAGCACGTGTGAAGGTGTCCTTTATAGAGGGCCATTAAAGATGACCTCTGCAATCTGACATTTGATATGCAACGACCTGATATTTATATAAGATTGCACTAATATGTAATTGTTAATATGTATAATAATTTTTAATTATTTTGCAATCATTTAAAAGCTCACTGAAGCCATATTGATAACAAATGTGTAATTTAAATACATTAGACAATCGATCAGTGTAGTGAAAAAAGTAGCACGAGTGGTCCAGGAGCCTAGCTCACTTTACACGCTCGCCCAAAAAAGTAAACCAAATGAGGTATACTGAAATAGCAAAGAAGCTTGATGAACCTCTTAAGTCATCCAGAGTATAGTCCCTTCATGGTTGGGACGAGAATCAGATTGCAGATTGACGAATAGCGCACCCAAAAAAACTAGGATCTAGGAGATCCAGTAGTTGGGAAAGTCGGCATTGTTAATGTCCTCCTAAATGACATCCAGTATATGGCGGGGTCTTCGAAACCTCAGGAGTGGTCCAGTATAAGATGGAGTCTTCGAGTGAGTGGTCCAGAATACCAGCAACCAGAGTATGTTCATGATTTTCCATCTTGGGAAGCATGTTCCTGAGAATGTTTGGACATAAGAACTAATATGGGTATCCCCAGATCCTCATAGATGGAGAGGCTGTTGGCTACTCTTCTGTCAAGTTGGGCAATGAACCGAAGGATAACATTTTGGAAGGTCTGAAGATCTTTCCACCTCGATTTGCAGATGGGAGCCCAAGCAGGCATACCTTGAAGTAAAATAGTACGAATCACAACCTTGTAAACAAGAGTTTGCTGTCCACTCCAAGGGCGCTGTTTCGCCCCAGAAGCGCGATCGGACTAAACTTCGCTTTCTTAGCCTTAAGTGCATATTGGACATGGTCGTTCCAGTTGAGTTTGAAGACAATCACAAGTCCGAGGTACTTATAATTTTTAACCCACCCAAGCTTCCTACCATATAGGATGAGGGGCCTTGGGGGGTTTTTGAGTTTGCGTGTGATGAACACGGCTTTACACTTGTTAACGTTCAGCTTTAAGCGCCACTTAGAGAACCAGCTCTAACACTGGTGTAAAGCTTTTTGTAGACGACTGATGACGTGGGCTGGATTACGTGCCCAAGTCATGATGAACCCGGCGTCAATAAAATACGTTAAGAAAAATACCTCGTTATATACATAGGGGAAGAGCCAATCAGAGAGGTTTGTCTATTAGTTTGTGATTGGTTTTGAAAGACGACCACCATTTTATAAGAGCTGAGTCTATGATTGGTCCTTGGTCGAAATTTAACAAATTATTCTTATTGGTGCTTTGAATTGTTATGCTTTCAAAGGGGTCAAGATGACTAATTTTTTTCAAGTGGATGAAGTGCTTTTAGATTGTTTATATCGAAAGAATGGCCGGTATCAAGTGAATGTTTAGCAATGACAGACTTTTCAGATCTGTCATATTCTCTGTGGGAAATATGTTCCTTAAATCTGGTACATATGTTTCATTTTGTCTGACCACGATAGACCAGAGGGCATTGTTTACAGCTAATTTCGTAAATACCTGATTTTTTTTTTACGATCGGGAATTTGGTTCTTTTCGATTATCTAAATATTTTTGGACCGTATTGGAATTTTTGAATGGTAATATAGATCATGGCTTTTAAAGATAGAATATAAATTTTGATAAGAGAACTGTTGTAGGAAATAGACATCCTATTGATTGTTCCCTCGTTCTTCTTGAGCTTTCTGAGTTCTGAGATTTGCTTTTTGAAACTTCTTCTACGTAGAAGGTCATCTATAGTCTTATTTTGGTAACAGTTTTTTTGGGCGATGTATTTAATGGATAAGAATCTAATATTTTTCAATACGCACACATAGATTCTGTCTCCATAGGACTGCTGCCCCCAAAAGTTTACTTGTGCACTAAAAAATTTTGAATTTTTGAAATTCTGACTTCGGATTCTTAAAGATCATTAAAAAGTAGAATAGGAATGTCTGTAGGGCCCACTCTCTATCTCTTTGTCTTCATCGATAAAATTGGGTTCAAAACTTTAAAAGTTCAACACTTTCAGGGCCTCTATCTCCTAAACGGTTGGATCAATTGAAAAAACAACAAGAATAAAACATTTCTCGAATATTGTGTACAATCTGAACATACCATTAAAATAGGGGTTCCTATTTAAGATTTCAAAGTTATCCTCTCCCCCCAGCCCCCCTTACAAAGGGGGAGGGTAATTTTTTAACTAAAGAATTCCCCCCGCGAAATAATTCACTTTTGATTTTGGACATTTTTTCGTACAATGCTTAGTTTCCGAGATATTCAGTTGTCTCAAGATAAATGTCTCACCCTGTATATCAAAAGAAAGGGGATTGTTATTCCTTTCGATGAGGATATCCAAAAATGGTAATTCACAATCATTTTCTATTTCATAAGTGAATTTAATTGTGTGGTAGAAACTGTTAAGGTGAATAATGAAGTCTGCTAATTGGCATGAGTTCCTCCTGACATCTTGTAATACTGATATTGAAATTGAAATACATTATTCTTCGATTAAAAAATGGAAGGAAAAATTCTGCGACCTGGATTCGATCCAGGAACCTCGACTGTCATGGTCGATGCCTCTACCAGTTGGGCTATCGCAGACACCCGGACAGCCAAGCTGTCACAAGGTGTATTAAAGACAACCAAGTTGTCAAGGTTGAAAGCCCAATGGGAGGCGGGCACCTGGCTCACAGATCGAGAATTTCTCCTATCCAAACCATCAGAAAGTTTGATGAACTCACAAGTAAATAATAATAATTATAAACTAGAGATAATCTTTGGTTAATAATTTTTCGATTGAAAAATGGAAGGAAAAATTCTACCCTATACCAATTGGGCTATCTCAATAATAATAACATTATTATTCACACAAAGGTTGGTCAATGACAATGACGAGGTATTTTTCTTATTTCACTCATCCACCTGCTGAATGATGTTAGCTACCGAATTACATATTCAGGTATTTAATATTTTTTTTTTGGATCTGCTTCAATTCCTGCCACATGGATCTGCCAGATATGGGCCAGGACTAGTCTTCATTAAACGACGGCAATCTCGCTCATGATTGATTGTTTTTGAGCCACAGTTACCATTTTAGAGAAAGACTGTGGATCATTTGTTGCAGCGGTTGAATACTCTGGACATCGCACCTATCGAGAATGCAATTATCTGTATCGTTGTTTCAATCGTGGCTCCAGCTGAATGAGTTCCCCTTTTGAAGTTAGTTAGGTCCTTATTCCCCCCAGGCTACTAAAGTTCCGTGATTAGGCTCGCAACATCTGCTTAAGTATGTGAAAAATACACATATGACCACAAACTATTTTGCAAGTATAATTTACTTATATCAGCGAACATCCACATGAAATTCTGTTGAAATTCTTTATCGGGAGGACCTCATTAAGCTGAGACATAAGGGATTCTTTTAACATGCCCAGGTGCCAGTCATAGTTTTTTTTTATCATTGCCGCTACCAGTCTTTCCTTTCGCAGCATTATTTTTGCATCAGATCACAGACTTCTTTTTGTGAGGGCACATCACGGACAGAGTGTTATCTGCCACAAAGCATCTACGAAGCAGTAAATTCCATGTCCCGGGACATCCATAGGTGCGTTTAGGCAGATCTAGATCCCTGGCTCCACATCTGTCGCATCACCAAAGGGGCTCACAATGAACATTTTTAAAGTTACAGAGAGAACTTAAATACTTAACGTGTCTTTATCATGCAATTACAATCGGGTTAAATAGGGTTCCTCATTCATTCTTGTCTTTTTGAATCATTCTTTTATATTAACAATAACAGATTCGAGCGAATCAGTTCGTAATTATAAAAGTTTTTGGTATAAGTAATCGATGCAAAGAAATAAATGAATATTTCTTGAGCTACGTATGAAATATAACTCCCAGCGACCAGATTTACTCAGTATTAATATGTAACAATAACTATCACAGTGACGATGGTGTTAATAATTCCAAAGCCACCTACAGGTTTAATGGCACGATTTTGGTAATTATAGGGATACCATCTTGTCCTTCATAAGGACACCAAGATCTGAAGGTTAAGATCTGTTAAACATGGAGCTCCATAAATTTTATATGAACACAAAGCCATTTATCGCTTAATGGTAGTTTCTGGAATTACCTTTTTTTTTTACAGCCCCCCTTGCGTAATTGCTTTCTCCGTCGTTTTTCTGGTACATTTACCAAATCGAAGCACTTTCGGGGAAACATTTTATTAAAAGAAGTTAAATAAGTAATGCCCTATTCCGCTTTACCGGTAATGAGACTTGCTTAGAATTCAATCTCTCTCTCTCTCTCTCTCTCCTAGAAAGAAACAGATAGAATGAATCAAATATGTATAGGTATCAAGGAAATATAAAAAATTGGACAGGAAATTAATGAATTAAAAATTAGGCAATTAGCACAGAGTTATTCATAATTCCGTGAAACATTTGAAAAAAAAATCACAACAACAAAAAAACCCTACGCAACGGTTCGTGGCAATTGTTACGCCGATAGTGAGAGAGAGGAACACTCTGAGTTGTTCTCAAGTTTGTTTTTGTTATTTGCGGCGATTGGCCGCTAGGAAGTAGAAATAACAAAGATGGCGTATACAGTACATCCAGCGAAAGCTCACTGAATCACGACAGGCATCGACGCGCACGGAATTATGGGCTTTCTTCAATATCCACGTGAGCGTCACTCAGACTGAACACACCTTTCTTTGCTTGTCCAATTCAGAACTTGGAGTCCCCGTCCAGTTCAACTTTTTCTGGACAAGCTATAATTTTAACAGTATTGTACGAAGGGCGGTCGTAAAGTCATTACAATCAGACAGAAGACTGAGAGATGGGGTGCAGCTGGACGTTGGTAGCGTTAGTCCTTCTCCACATATGCACCTTCCAGGGCCACACACTTTTCCCAGGGACGCCACTTTTATAGAAGTCCTCCTTTTGGCGTCGTCGTCTTGAAAATGCCGTCTACGAAGCGGGTTCTTCAGGCGAGGGAAGAGAAATGAGTCGCTTGGGGCCAGGTCGGGTGAATACGTCGGGTGGGGCAGTATTTCGAACCCCAGCTCCGCCGCAATGCGCATGGTCTCATGTGCTGGAGCGTTGTCGTGCAGCAGAAATCTGACCCCTTTGAACATCTTGGTCTGGTCCGTAGTGATATGATGGTCTGAGAGGACGATCGTCTCCACTTGCTTCGCGTCCGCTCCGAGGTTCGTCTTGCATGGTTGTCTGGCCGCACTGGAAACGTCAACGCCACATGGCGACTGTCTCGTACGATGGGGCATTGTCACAATAAACGGCCACTAACTCCTCATGGATTTGTTTGGCGTTGTTTCCCTCCAATTTTCAGACGAGCTGCGCCATGTTACTTTCGACGCTCTGGCGGCGTTTAGCGGTATTACACCAAACGCCGCTTGGTATCCTCCAGCATTCGAGAGATATCGCTTCCCAGAGGCACCATACATTTTCTAAAGCACATTTTATTCATGTTGATTGTAAATGACATTATGATAGCCCCTCGTATAGTTATCGCCACCAAGATAGAAACAGAAGTATCTAAAGTCAATGAGATTCATGCACAAGTTGATCGGTTAGAAGAGGCGAGACAGCTAACTAGCCACCACGTCCCTAGCCTGACTTTGGGAAAATTTTTCTCACGTGATCATAAGCGTTCAAACCAACCTCTCTAGCCTGGCTATTTGGTTATTTGTCATCGCAGATACTAGAGAGAATTATTTTCACTTTTCACGAGGCGGAAATAATCACAAGTACTGCCGATAAGAGAACGAATTTGATTGGCCCCTTCTTTCGTTGCGCGAACTATAGCTCCTGGAATAGGTCATCACAGATAGGTCATCACAGTCGCAATATTGTACTTCTTTTTTGGCGCGAAATTCGACCAACTCTTGCTGGACGATCTATAGAAAACGTGAACAGTCGATTTATGTTTGGGAATACGCACGGATACCGTCCGTTACGATTCAGTAATGACGATTTCGAGAAGAAGTCCATATGCGACAATCAGTTTTCAAAAGCGATTGAAGGCTGGACCCAGCTCGATGATTAAGTGAACAAACTGTTAACAACGCTCCCGACTTTCCATAAATATCAGGAACCAGCAGAGGAAACTCCATGCCATCAGAACCTTGAGTTACCACCGAGCTGGATCCATTGCTTTATGGGACACAAGCCAAACAATCTGTCTGCCATGGGTACAAAATAACTATGTATCGTAAATCGTCAGACCACATGAACTTCTTCCAGGCTTCCCGTGTCTAGCTCACTCACCGTTGTAGACGAGCAAGACAAGGGGTCCGTTTTCTTAATCAGTTAAGTCCTTTTTCCCCTGCTGATGAGGTTCTGTGATTAGACTCACCCAACTCCTCCTTAATTAAGTAGATGCTTGGATTACTTGACCTCAAACTATTTTCATGCAACATTAACAACCTGGTCACTTGTTGGCAACAATGCTTTGCTTTTCATTCATTCGTCGTTACTTTGCTTAACATCCCGATACATAATCTAGAAACCAGAAGCGCTCCTACCAATAGTATTTATAAAATGTGGCAATTTCAAGTCGCGCCCAAATTTGAATCTTTTTTTCTATAAAAAAAACAACAACAATTTTGTCTCCTCTCTTCCAGTGCAGTAAATCTTCCTCGTTATTGACTCTTAATCTGGTCGGAGGAGGGGGAAGATTTTGTTTATAAAGATTCCCTCGCTGCACCGGAACAATTATCGATCAGCGTGGAGGAGACGCCTTGAGGGGTTAAGCAAGAGGAGGGGTTTGTGTGTAGTGTGCGTGTGTGTTGGGAGGGGTAGTCTCTACCCATCAGTGACGGGCCCCACCATGTCACGTGCTCGTCGTACGTCAAAGCGATTGATGGCGTAACGTTATCGGCCGTGACTCGCGGCACGTGGAGAGTGAGCGCGGACTTCCTGTTATAGACCACTCTCTCGGTGAGTGGGAGATGAGGGTATTAATCGCCATCAACAGACGAGGAGGGGTGTTGGAAAAACCATCCCAAATATTATATACAACGGGGGGTTCCCTCTATACAACTTCATCTGCCAATCTTTATTTCACTCTCGAAAGAGATGATTTGGGAATTATTACGCTGGCAGGAGGAGGAGGAGGAGAGCCTGGAGATGGAACGAGGAGAAGGAAGAGAAAAGATGAGTTTTAAAAAATGGATGAGGGGTAGTGTAAATCGCCATGAGTGCCATCTGTTAAATCTGAGGAATTTAAGACATAACTCAAAATAGTGAAATATATGCAGCAAAGCACATTTAAAAAAAAAGCGTGACAGTCCATACAATCTTTTCACAGCTTTGCCTATATCATATGAGAGACTATCGTGAAACTCTAAGTCTGCTTTACTTGTACAATGCAATGCAATGTTAAATCAATGATATTCAGAGATACAAGGGTTGAACAAACTAATCGAAACATATCTCATAAAGTACAGAAAATATTTATTAATTAAGAAGCAGAAGACTGAAGTTACTTATTGGTTTTATAATGTCCGTCTGTCCGTCCGTCCCCATCACATTTTCTACATTTTTTGACGTATAAGGTTGAAATTCGGCATGTCATACTTTACTATTTAGTTTGGTTTTGATTAGTCCACTGGAGTCGAAATTACTGGAGTTGGCATTAGAGGGAGCACAGGGCTTCCGCTACTGTTAATATTTCTAGGGCCAATCCATTTACATATTATATAGCTTGAATTTACAGTTTGCTCGTATTCCTTGCAACTCACTTTGCATTCCAATGTGAGAAGTGATTATGCAGAAAATCACGATATGGCTCCACAAATCAGCACGAAATATCTACCAAACTTTACTGTTGGAATTATACAGGCTCAATCCTTTAATCAGAAAGTAACTAAAACTATGGATATTCATTTACAAGAAGAAATTGGAAGGTCATCTCCTAGTGTCTTCTTATAGGCTCAATCCAAACCTTCTTTAGGCGTTCTCCGCATATAAACCAGAGTGCGGAACAGTGTGAAAACAACGCGTAAAACTACATGACCAGTCATCGACAGTTCCGTGACTTGTACTCTTTGTACACTTGTGTCCTCCTTGAGGGATTCACCTGAGTTATGAATGGCGAATGCAGCTTGGTTTTAAAATTCTGTTCGTGAAACTCCTTCCGAGTTGTCGGGAAAAGTCGGACGTCTGTGGTTGGCCATTAATAATGTCATGACGCGCAGTCCGAAAAGACGGGTCCGTAAAACAAATTCCTGACCTCCTAAACTAATCTCCTGCAAGGATAAATTTAATAACTGTCACCATTTGCCTGATATTCCATTTTAAAATCCGTCATTCCATTTTAGAACACCATGTACACTATCTGGCCATTCGTCACCGGACACCTCATACCAGTAAGTTAAACTGGACCTTGGACGACATCGGTATCGTTTAGGACCGCCTTTTCCCGCAATGACATCCACAATCTTTCGAGGAAGACTTTCCACCAATTTGCGATACGGGTCGGCGGGAATCTTGCTCCTTTCATCCTTCAAATTGGCCAACAGCTAAGTGCCTGGCTCTCTACCAGCACTCCAATTCGTCCCAAAGGTGTTAATAATGCCTGCTATATGACAGAGAGCATTGTCGTGCTGAAACAGATATGGGCCATTACCAAAGTGTTCCCACAATGTTGGTGGCGCAGAATTGTCCAGAACTGTTTGATACGCTTCGGTATTCATGGTTCCGCGAACTAAAACAAGAGGACCAAGACCATACGACGAAAAGCAGGGTCAGACCACGACGCCACCTCTTCCGCCTTACGCATATACCAGCTAGAAATGCACGAACAAATATGCTATCTTTAGAAGCCGGTAAGGTGGAACAAAATGCGCCATCACCACAATACCACGATATCCGTATGCAATACCAAGACGTCTCGTATCAATGATGTGAACTGATATACGGATGCTAGCTAACAAACGCTAAACAAATCGAATGACAGAACGTCATTGGCATCACACATGAGCGACATGGGGTGCTTTCATGTAATCGATTATCTAATCTCTGTAGTTGCGGAACCTTTATATTAAATGAAGCGGCTATCTTTGTACCCTTGTCACGTTAAAATTCGATTATGCGCAGTGGAAGTTGCTTAAATATACGTGTACAGAGAAATAACATACTTTGTGCTTAAATAAGAAGGATTTATTAACATAAATTAATAAAATAAGATACACAGTTTACCCAAGGGTACGCCAAACGAATGGGAGGATTCAAACTGTAATTTACCTATCACTCTTAACCATGTAAGTTCGTAGCCCGTGTTTGGGTAAAGGGGCGGGATCCTACTAACACGTAGGAAATCCGCCCGAATGAAGCAAAAACTAAATACAGTTGGGCAAGAAACAATAACTGTATACATTGTAATAGCAATAACTGGCATATAAAAGTTTCAGCTGGGATGCTTGAAATCAACGTTACAAAAATATAACTGGAGAGTCCATAACGAAAACATTAACTTCATGTTGCGTTAGCTGGTTCAGTTTTCTCCTCCGTAAAAAGCGCAACAGTATCCAATACTGATGCCTGCTGTAGGGGAAACTTTATCCTCCGCTCTTCCGTACAAATATGAACAATTGTACTCCTTACGAAAAGTCAGCGGCGACGCACCGCGTTTAAATTTGTCTTACGACGTAAATAACTGCAAAGAGAGAAAAGACGAATTAGTCTACTGACGACCATCTTTCAACGCGCGAGCATTTACTAGCTTCACTAAGCAAAAACGATCAATATAAATTAACCTTTAATGGCTTCTTAGGCTCATTGCCATTTACCACATGTGAACATTAAGCTAAGAAAATTAGTGATGTCCGTTGGATTCGGATCTAGAAATATCCGGATCCGGATTTCGGATCTCGGATATCGGATATCGGATCTCGGATCCGGATTTCGGATCTCGGATCCTTTCGCTGGATGCGTATTAAGACTAATTAGGACTTAAGAGGACTAGGCTATCACTTAATAAAAGCATTTATAAACTGCTTTCAGAAAAAGTTTGCATATACACAATTTCCTGATATAGGATCCGAATTTCGGATCTCGGATCCAAGATCCGGATCTCGGATCTCGGACCGAAAAAAAGATCCGGATATCCGGATCTTGAATTATCCGGATCTTGACATCACTAAAGAAAATTACGCGCAGATGCCTTAAATGAAACATACATTACGCGCTCGGGAGCGTTATTGCGTATGTGAGTGAGAGAGAGCATTTATTTGTAAGCATGAAACTCGCTTACCTTGTATATGGGATGATGGCGCCGAGAAAATCCTGGATAAGGGCGATGAACGACTAAGGAGCGATGCATACAACCCTCGTCTCTCTGGCTCGTTCCGTCTCCGTTCCAATCCTTGGCACTAGTGATGAAATTCGGCTGGGCACATCAATGGCGCCCACAAGCACTCGTATCGCATTTCCCTCGAGGAGCGGCTTGAAAAATATGACGTGGCGGACTATGCTGGCTCCGGCGAACGTACGAACTGCTTTCCTCTTTTCGGGCACCTCGCTCGCGGACTCGGGCTCGGGCGAACGTTGAGTGGACACTTTCGTGGAAACTTCTCCGTGTCCTGGCTGATGGCGGCTTCCTTGTGTGGAAAAATATACTGAGAAAGTTATTTCAGTTAACGAGGAGTAACTCCATGCACGCGTCCTTTGTGGCGAACACAAATCACTCTCATTGCACTGCTCAATGTCAATCAGTTCTCTTTCTCTAGTTCTATCTCCGTCATTGCTTGACGAGATATTTTCCTTCCAAAAACTCGGTCGCCTCGGAGCTTTTTCCAATCGACTATCGCGTGTCGAAGCTCCGCTCTCTCTCCACTTTACGCAATTCTCCCGAATCGCATTTTGAATGCCGCGCTCTTTTCTGCGCCGTTTCCGTCTACGCCCGCTGCTTCCTTCCGCTTGTTCGTGCTTTGCTCTCGAATTGTTCTGTTTATGCCGGATGCTGTCAATAGACGGCAGCACCCGTAATCCGACATTGCTCCCCAGCTGATTTGAGCGGCTGGGGACATCGGATTGCCTAATTGTCGCATTCCTATGTGACAACCCTAATGAACAAAGGAACTAGGAGGCCTTATATAGTATTCAAAAATAATTTATGTAACTCATAATGACAGTATGTAAACAGATACACTATCCTATAATAATAGATGACATTAGACAACACACTGTTTGAAGAAAATACCTTCTTGTAGCTTGTCTAATATCTCAACGATTCACTTCCAATTGAAATTACACTGCCTTGCCAAAAGTGATGGGCCACCTCTTAGAAATAATAAATGCCGTTGATGACCTCTTGATACTGTGAAACGAGGTATAATTTACGTAGCTAATAGTAGTTTTCACAAAAATTGATAATAATGGAAAACTCGCTGACTGTGTATTCCGTATAGATTTTCTGTACTCAGTGGAATCACTCAAGTAAAAACGAAGCATCAAATAATTACTAAACCTTCGAATAATTCTTCTTTAAGTGGGCTTGGGAGATCAAAATACAAATGAGATCGAAACTTATGCAACTCTTCAATGTAACTGGATCCCCTGGACTTGACTAGCGGTGACGAATTTTAGACATACCAGTCAATAGTCTGTGCCACTGGCTACACACTTCTTCCACTGCGTCAGAAGTCGCCAGATACCAGTGCGTCTGTTTACTTGAACAAGCTCATTCACCTTCGCAATACTCGCCGAAGTGATGAGAACGTTGTGCCTGGCCAGGTCTTGGGTCCTCCTCCAAAGATATTCGTCCAAAACAAAATTGTGCAGACCATACTCTAAATTTCGACTCACTCAAAACGTTATCTTCTTAAACCACACTCATTCAACAGTGAATTTTGGTGGTCGACTGTTTTCCCGCCGTTAAAAACTAAATCTAAAACTAAACTTGCTTGGGCCTTTCCATCTTGCAAACTTCAAGCATTCACTGCTGCTCCAACAATGGCGATGGATTTTATTTCACTAACCCTCGTAATAATTCTATTACTTTCAGATCTGCACACAATCTCCATTTGTATTTAAGAAGATGGCTATCAAAACATGCTGTCTTCAAGAATGATCATTCTCCTTATGCGCGCATGTCGCTAAAGTTGTTGTGGATGCATCAGTCAAGAAGAAATGGGAAGTTCTCAAACATCCTCCTTACAGCCCGGATTTGTCCCCTTGTGACTTTCATCTCTTCGTAAAACGACTCAACACAGATATGGATGTGCAAGAAGTAGTTACGGACTCGTTCAAACAGCAACCGACATCTTTTTTAGGTTTGGTTTGGTTGATTGGTATTAACGTCCTTTTCAACTGCTACGATCATTTCAGGACAGCGTTATAGGGGCCGCAAATTTTGCCTCGCAAGGGTTCTTTAACGTGCAGTCGGCAAACGACTACACGGGACCAACGGCTTTACTTCTCTTCCGAAGGAAATGCGTGATCTCAGGAATTTCCCCTGAAAAATCCTCGTCGTCCTCGGCCGGGATCGAACCCGCGTACTCGGGCATCAGAGGCGATCACGCAACCGCTGAGGCCGATACATCTTTTTTAGCGGACGGAATTTCCGCCTCCCCAAACAGTTGGATGCGTGCCTAAGCGCCATAGTGATGACTTCTTTTGAGAAACGTGTGTACATTAAATAGTACATTTTCTATTTGCTTGTGTTTTAGTTCCCTGCCGTCTTCATACAACACCTCCTTGACTCGAACGGGTTTCATTTGAACATGCTTCGTAATTAAGCAAAATTCGCATGTTTCTTAAACCTCTTTTTTTTGTGAACTGAGGATCCTATTGGAACTGAGGGATATCTACAAGGGGCGACAATTAAATAACGAGACTGATTTTTTTTTAGAAAAGACGCGAAGCAGAAAAATTCAAACAAATGTACGCACAGTCGGGTGCAAAAAGGTTTTTACCTGTTCCGTAGGACTGAGCTTACCGGATGTTGATCGGTTGCAAAATCAGGTACTTTTACTGAGAGTCAAGGCAGATTAGACTGGACCTGTCCGTTCTGAATAAAAATAGGGTAGAAGGTATACGCTTGGGGTGTGCTATTCACGTGCTAACCATGACTTAAGTCTAAACCTTTTTGCACCCGACTGTACTTTTACTTTGAAACGTGTTCGTCACGTAATGCCAGTTTCAACGTGATTGGTCAACTAGTTTTTCCGATAACAGATCGGCAATAAACCATTGTGTAGCAGTGTCGTCAAACACCTCAAAATGGAGAAGCGTTAAATTGAGTAGAACTGCGACAGAAGCTTTTGAAGAACATGAAGTGGGATGCACCCACCTTCCCAAGAGAAAAAGTGCCAATTGTTCCAGAACAAAAATTGGATGCTGCTGCACTCCGCACTTATTGAGAAACAGTTTCGTGCCCAGGAACATATTTCAACGTTGGATCATCCTCCATACTAATGTGATATGACTCCAGCGGATTTTTTTCTTTTTTTCAAACATCAAAATGACAACGATTTGACGATGTCCCCGCCATCCAAATGGCAGTGATGAGTCTGCTGGACAGCATTTCTTCCGAACGCTTTAAACAGTGATTTCAGGACTTACCCAGTCGGTGTGAACGTTGTTTCAGTCAAATGAATATCATACTTGCCAACTTGTACGGTTTTGCCGTACAAGGCACGAATTTTGATGTAATTGTACGATCTTACGAACAGATTTATAAAAGTTCGAAATTTTAAAATAGCTGACAAAAACTGAGATACCTGGAAACACAAAATGCAGGAGAGGTGACATTTCTATTCTTAGTGTTTCTGAAAATTGCAACACCATGGTAGTAGAATGATAACACACTTAAGTGATTACATTTTAGACCAGTACAACAATATTCTATGTGAAAAAGTCAATATCTAGTGAAACCTCCACGAGCATGAATGAAAGGGGTTTCGGATGTTTTCCTGTGCAACTGCTAGTAAGCGAGTCCACACTTCACTGGAACTGGAGGACATTGATGAGCTAATCGTCGAGTGTCCATTATCCCATACAAGTTCAATAGGCGACAATGCCATATATAGCATCAGAAATGGTATGACTTGTGTGTTTAACTTAATGTGGTGGTTGCTGTTGATAGTTCTAGAATTACATAGAAGCAGAGGTCCATACATAGTAGCTCCCCATCTCCTTTGATCACTACGGCAATACTGGACAGTCTGTAGTCATACCATCCTTCCTTAATGCTGTTTACAGTTTCAATAATGACTACTGTACAAGAGTTTCGGGAATTAGCATTTCAATGATGTGTTGTAATGTACTCGCGATAACATTTTACGTCGTTATATGATCATGGACTTTAGTATTCTAATTAGTTAAAAATTGGATTTTAGAGTACAGCGGTTTTCATGACCTATTTCCTTTTCCGGATTCGTTGAATTAAGTCTTGGTTCCGGAAAAATCGCACAAGTTGGCAGTTAATAACAAGTAACAGCTTGAAAACGGATAGAGATATCTGAAAACTGATTTCATTATTGGGTTAGTGAGGAAATTGCACCCCAGATCGAGTGGTCACATGACTCCTTTTCCGTTTGAAATAAATTCCAGAATATGTAAATTGGTTCTGGTACACTTTAAACTAAATGTAGGAATTTCATTGTCCATAAGTTGGCAGGTATGGAATATACATAACAATTTTTTGTTAGTACTATTTGTAGTTTTCCTTCAGCAACAACGATATCCTTACATAATTTTCGCGCCATTTAAAGGAAACACTCAATTTAAATCGAGTTTGGAGGAACTGAAGTTATCAGAAATTTTCGTAGAGGAGGAATTTTCTGCCTATTATACCGAGCGAGTCAAAAGTCTTTTACCCCCCATACAATTTCAAACGAGTGGAGATACAACAAGTCAACATATAGGAAGTTAGGTAGGGACTAAATAACGATGTGTCAAATTTGAGCGTTGACCTCGAATTTTGCACCTTACGATTTGTATCTTTGTAACCGTTACAGGTGAAGAAAAATTTCCAATTGTACTGTTGTAGAGCTCAAAACGCTAATTTTAAATAAAAAAAAAAACAATAGAGAGATTACAAATAAACACACTACAGTCGGCTCGGTGGCGAGATCGTTAAGGTGCAGGAGTGGACTATGGAATGGCATCTTGGTGGGACCTATTTCTACAACGGTTGCCTTACAGGAGTAAGATACACAGAAATGATTTTGGATGGCTTCGTCTCAAACTTTTTAGTGCAGTACCGCCGCATATGGTTCCAGCATACACCTTGTCCTTGATGTATCCCCAAAAGAAAAAATCAAGTGGGTGTCAAATCAGGCAAACATGGCGACCAATGAACTGAACCTCCTCGGCCAATCCATCGATGTATGCCTGCAAAATGTGGAGGTGGCCCATCATGCTAGAACCACTTGCGGCGATACTGCACTAAAGGCAAGTTGTGTAAAAAAATCTGAGACGAAGCCATCCAAATCATTTCTGTGTATCTTACTCCTGTAGGGCAAC
The DNA here is from genome assembly GCA_023313115.1 of Rhysida immarginata. Lineage (NCBI taxonomy): Eukaryota > Metazoa > Arthropoda > Chilopoda > Scolopendromorpha > Scolopendridae > Rhysida > Rhysida immarginata. Next base: position 24,815,198 of record JAHWFO010057280.1, on the reverse strand, counting down.
CGTTATAGAAAACAGGTCCCACCAATTTGCTATCTATAGTCCACACCACACATTTGTGACGATGCCAATAGAAACGTAGATCTGAGTCTGAACGCTCTCGGCCATCAAAACTTATTTTTAATATTTTTTAAGTTAAAATCAGCGTTTTGAGTTTTCTCTACCTATGACGGTTACAAAGTTACAAATTGCAAGGTGTAAAACTCGAAGTCAAAGGTCAAATTTGACACCACAATTATTTAGCCCTACCTAACTTCCTATATGTATCCTGTAACAACAGATTTGTTATATCGCCACACGTTTTGAAATTGTATGATGGGGGGGGGGTAACAGACTTTTGACTCACCTTGTATATATTAATATTAATTTAATTCCATAACACAGAATAAAATAGAAATCCTAAAGAAACGATACATGATGGAGATAAAACTGAAAAACTGTCCTAACTAATAAACAAGAGTAAACAACCGACAATAGGAAAAGAAAGCATTTTAAATAATGTAAAGGACGTAGCAAACACTTGCTTTGTTCTGTTGAAGGGAATGCGAATATATTCAACATTTATATTCACTGAAAAGGAAAGGAAGCAGAAGTAAAGGGGAAACGGTTTATTTGGGCACTTCTTCCGAGTTTAATTTTTTTTTCCAAACAGTAACTGAATAATTCGAATGGCACTAACGTTTTTCTTTTTTCTTTTGAAAAGGACTTCGTTTTTAATACTTGCAACGTCAGCCATTCTAATCCGCCGCCTCCTCCCCGTCCTTCTCCTTTCCTTCTTTCTTCTCCAACCCTCGTTTGAACGACTACACAACGGTGAAGCAATATTTCAAGAGGGTAAAAAAGGGGTGGGCAAATAAAAAGAGAAAATAAGAAGAGGTGGTCACGAGGTTCTTCGATTCAACTTTTCATTTTGCTCGCAACAAATGATGCACGCAATTTCCATGTGTTTATCCCCGTTAATTCTTTTCTAATCCCAGCCCCCTCCAGCCCTTTCCGCAATTCTTTTCGCGCACTCAGTTTTTCACGTTCTTCCGGGGAAACATTTGAAATGAGCGCAACTGAAACAAATCTTTTTGTCTCTTTCTTTTGAGTGCTCTACGACTAAATATTTTCCTTTGCAGCTCTTCAAACGAACAATGCCCGCATCGAAAAGCGTGATGATTAAGCATGGTTTTGCAGGAAGCATTTTGTAAGGCATCCTTTCATAATTCATTTTTTTTACTGAGTCATTCAAAACGAACTCAGTCGAATCGAAACCCACTAAATGATTCGTTTTGTGTCTGGTTTACCCATTGTCCAAGTACAATACAAGCCAGGAATTGAATATAGTGCGCAAATTAGACCCGTATTCAATACGTCTATCAGTGGGTTATCAGTTTATTGTCGTTTATTATAATGAAATCATGCTTATTATTGAATATTTCGATTTCGAAATAAAGAAATGTAGTTTGCCTACGAGAAACCTTGGATAATCATTTGTCAAAGAGTACCGTAGGTAAACTATACACTATACGATCAAAAGTTTCCGGACGCTTTTACTTCCCAATTCAAAGCTAGCTTATAGTCATCACCGCTCCAATTCACCCCAGAGGTGTTCATGAGATGTATACCGGCGCTCTGTACAGGTCTCCCTATTTCTTCAATCCCTGTCTGCACACACCTTGCACTGTAACAAGGAACAATCGAGTAGGGCATGTTTCTGTTTACTTGGATTTGGAGGGGTGTGTGGAAACACAAATAGTGTAGATTTTGATGATGAAGCATGGCTACAGAAAATTCAAACTTACTGCATGGAGCACTTATTGATTTCACAATGTCAGTTTATTTGTCCGTCCGTCCCCTTCTAATTTTCTACATTTTTGACGTAGAAAGTTGACATTCAGAATGCAGCTTAACATAGGCATGTCCTACTTCACTATTTAGTTTGGTTTTGATTGGTGCACTGGGGTCGGGATTACGGGGGTGGGAGTTAGAGGGGATAAAAGATCTACGTACTATTTAAGTATGTAAAGGAGTGAAATTCCGTATGAAGATTCCTCTAGGCAAGATCTACATTATTATAAAGTTTGGTCAAATTGTTCCAGTAGGGTCAGAACTGTGGAGGTACCAGCCATTTGATCTTTAAAACTATGGGAACATATGTCATGTAATATGTTATTTGAAAGGATATGATGAGAAACGAAAGAAGTTAGAGCTCTTTTACATTTTCTAAACACTACGTTTAAAAAAATCAATTTTTTAAATAAACAAGAAAGTGGATTCTTTTGATGATTTTACCACCAAAGCGGATAAAGGGAGCACATTTTCGTGTTATAGCATCATACATGGATATATAGAATTGACCAACATTTTAAAACACTTCAGAGAAAATAAATAAATATGAAACCTAAATTGTAAATTACTATTTAAGTAAGCTAATGTATAGAGAGAATTTAAACGAATAAACTTGAAGAACTGAAAGGTTAAATGGATAGTGAAGTTATTCTTTATATATTTGAACAAATAAAAGTTCTATAATTTGTAGGCATTCCCACAAAATGTTAAACGAAGTCAGCCTCAATTGCTGAAACGTTATATGTAAGCATCTATTATTTTTTCATATCTACTCTTACTAAAATCCAAGCTCTGTGATTTCTGTTCCTTTATGGATACTTCTGGCCGTGTAGTGGGCGATAGGGGGGTTTTTATCCCAATTTCGTTTTTTTTCCCCAATTTCGTAGCCGACGAAAAAGACAGGCCCTGGCACTAAAAACTCACCTGACCATAGTAGTCAGAGTAACAATCCAACCTTCATTGTTTCTAACAAACGAAAAAACACTGATTGTTAAAATCCAAGATGAGATAACGAAAGTTGGATTGTTGCTCAGACCAACGACGTATATTAAAGATAGACTCCGAATCCTATTGTTAACAGCGCCACCAAAGTGAAGCAAATTGAAGCCATGTTAGGAGTGAGCCGTGGAGTAGTTAGCTGTCTGGCTACTTTGTTTTTGACGATTTTGGAACCGAGGAATAATTAATTCAAAACCATTCTTCAAAGTTGTTCTGCGTACAACTGTAGAAACAGACATGAAAAAAGGAACAGGAATCATTTTCCACAAGCATAAGTCAAAAATACGTAACTGAAATGAAAATACGTAACTGAAAGATGATGGAAACAAATTGAAATCAATCGAAACGAAATTGAAATTGAAACCATGATCGGAAAATGATTTATAAAATATAATAAAATACTTCAAATACAAAGTTAACGAAAAGATAAACTTATCAGTGATCGGTGTGTGAAAGAATTATTAATCAGCTTCCCTCATGTTAAGCCATGTGTTTTGACTCACTTTCGGCCATGAAAGTTCTGGGCGGTGGAGCCAAAGAACGTTAAGGAAAAGAATGAAAGCTCTACTCTATTTATAAAAAAAATAGAATGAAAGCTCTACTCTATTTATAGTGTAAGTTTGTAGATATTCATGGTCATCGAGCTCCATTGTTAAAATGAAGCTAAAGTTTCTAGCTCCCAATAGGGCGGGAACTCTATTGAAAAGTGGCGCTGCATGTACATTCGGCTCAAAAACGCCTGCAGCGCCGCCCTATCGACAGACAGAAAATTTACTTTCATTTTCAGTTTCAATGAAAAACCTCTATCGCAGGTCACGGTGGGCCCTGATTCGATCTATGCGGCACCTGGCGCGATCTGTTTTCTTTAGCTTCTCGAAACAATGGAAAATGGCCGAAGCTCGATGGGACCGCTCGATGACCATGAATATCTATAGACCGTGGTTTGTACTGTAGATCCTAGCGCCGCCACAGGCTGGCGGGAAAGTGGTATGCAGAGAAGCTCTCGCTCTTGTCAAAGAGGGCAGCAAATGGTTTGCTATACCTGCATTCATTGAAGTTTTTTTATTTAGTTTTAAAATGCTAAATTAAATTATTGTTCATTTATTTTCTCATTTATTTACTGACATGGTTTATTATATTGAAATTATAATTATTTTATTCCATAACATTATTTTATAATGAGATCTTGTAATTTTTTTTAAATTCTGTAATTTTTAATATATTTTAGAAAGAAAGCAAATGTTTTTTTTAACATGACTTTTATTCACTTTTTTAAAAGTGATTTAAAATCAGACAGCACAAAAAATTAGACCGTGGAAAAGATGTTGAACATTAAAAAAATAAAATCAATTGCAGTCAATGCATTCATTTTTTTCAAGAATATTTTTTCTCGAAGAAGAATAAAAAACCTGCAACGTATGCAGCCGAATTTGTTTCAAATAAATTTGGATTTTCATTGTCTAGAGTTATTATATCTGAGTTAAAAGAAAACTTTGCAACTGCTTCGAATTCAAATTGTCGGTAAAAATTCATCATTATCCTTTTCACAGTTTCCTACTGACCAGGATAAAATAACATTTGTGGCCATAAGTTATTTTGTAGCAATCATGTTTTATTGCTTGGCAATCGTTTTACCCTTAGCAACACGCGCGCAATATGTGTGATAAGTTGAGGCCGCGCTGAAATGCATTGTTATAGCAGCACAAACAATCAAAAAACGTATAAGGATAAGAAGTGAAAGCTGTGTTTATATCACGTGATAAAAGCTGTTCGATCATCAAACGGGGGCTTCTCTGCAACCCACATTTCCCGCCAGACTTGGGCGGCGCCACTTACGTCTACGCGAGCCTTTCCTTATACGTTCTTTGGTGGAGCTTCCCAATTTGCTTCACCTGTTGCGGCTGGTTTCGGAGTCTATCGTTAATATACGTCATTGGCTCAGACTTTTCAGTGCCGCGGCCTGTCTTTCTCGTCGGCTGCTTAGTCATCTTTAATCTCATTTCTACCAATAATAAGCCCTAAATTATGACTATGTATGATGACGTAACAATATATGAAATTTTCGCGCTCAGGCTTTGAGTAGAGGTGTTGTTTTAACCACGGCCTCCTAGAAACTACCAGGCCTGAACATGACATCAGTAATGCATTGTTGAAGCATTAAGATTGTGACGTTGAACTAACTTCTGTAATAGCACTACCCGAGGCCAACGAGAAAGACAGGCCTCGAAGCGGAAAAGTCACCTGATCATCTGGGTCCGAACAACAATCCAATCTTCATTGTCTCTATCTTGGATGTAAACAATGAGTGCTTTTCCGATTGTTGGAAACAATGAAGGTTGGATTGTTGTTCAGACCCAGATGGTCAGGTGACTTTTCCGCTTCGAGGCCTGTTTTTTTCGTTGGCTTCGAGCACTACCAGTTCGACGTAACAATGTTTTATCTTTTCCATGTTCAGGCCTGGTAGTTTCTAGAAGGCCATGTTTTAACACGGTCAACGAGCTCCATTCTTAAAATGAAGCTAAAGTTTCTAGCTCCCGATAGGGCGGAACTCTATTGAAAAGTGGCGCTGCATGTACAATCGGCCCAACTGCGCCTGCAGCGCCGACCTATCGGCAGAAAGAAACTTTACTTTTATTTTCAGTTTCAATGGAAAACCTCTATCGTAGGTCACGGTCGGCCCTAGTGAGATATAAGTGGCACCTGGCGCGATCTGTTTTCCTTAGCTTCTCGAAACAATGGAAAATAGCGGAAGCTCAATGACCATTTATATCTATAGACCGTGGTTTTTAATTATGTTTGATTTGCAGGTTGTTAGGGGTTTTTGATTTTATTTTGAAATGTGGGAGTTGGATCTTTCTTCAATTTTTAAAGTTATTTTCAACGATAAATTCACCAATTTTTTGAAAATAAAGATGTTTTTGTATAATTACTGTTGCATTCCCTTTATCTGCTTTTAATGAAGATCACTGAAACACAAACTGATGCCGTTTTTTATCTATATATATAAAGAAGGATGTTTGTGGGTCTGTCTGTGGGTGGGTCTGTGGATCTGTGTGTACGTTTTTTATACAAATCTACAGTTTTATTCCGATCTTGATAAAATTTCGCATACATGACCTTTAAAGCATGAGGAAGGTCACTGTCTACCTCAGATTTCGGAAAAATAATAAATATCGATAAAAAATCGATATTCATGGTTATGGCAAGGCATATTAATGAGAAATATCTCATGACCAACAATGCAAGGCAAAGTTGGTACAACAATAGGTATCAACAATGGTATCAGCACGCAATTCACAAACACACTGCATGAACCAACAATATATATCTCATGACTAACAATGAAAGGAAAAGTTTGTGCAAGTGTAATTATCCCGGGCAACGCCGGGTACCTCTTCTAGTATTTTATAATGAAGATCCTCCATGCCTTGGACCGTAATCAAAATAAAAAATTAAAAAACAACTAAAAGAAGAAAGAAAGAAAGAAAGAAAGAAAGAAAGAAAGAAAGAAAGAAAGAGAGAGAGAAATAGAAGAAAAATGTAATTCCCCGGGAACTTCGTAATTGATCGGGGTCAAAATTACACTAAATGTTGGGACCAGACTATAAGCAATAACCTTACAGTTTCATCAAAATCCGTCCAGTGGTTTTTGTGTGATGCGCGTACAACTAAATAGACAGACAACAGATTATTATATGAATAGAATATAAAAGATAGATATAATAAAATACAAGAAGAAAAAGAAGAAGACGATAGAAGATACATTTTCAACTATAAATTTGTCAATTTTTTGGAAATAAATACTTTTATTATAAAAAGTAATTTGGAGCATTCCCTTTATCTGCTTTAACGAAGATCACTGAAACACATACTGATGCCGTTTTTTATAATTTATAAATATCTTCCGAGCCTTGGATCAAAATAAAAACAAAAAAAATAAGAAAAGAACTTACAGAAGATAGAAGAAAGAAAGAAAGAAAAAGAAAGAAAGAATCCGTGCAATAACGCGGTTTGCAGCGCGCGCAAAAATGGGGAACATTAATTATAATCACACGGTATGTAAATAACCTCTAAAAATAAATATAAAAATTAATCTTATAATTTTTTTAGTTATACAGTAAGTGCTAAAACCATACAATAAGTAAACAAAAGCTTAAGAAAATCAGGTTATTACGATAACAACACTCGCGCGCTTTCCCATCGTTTTATATCCCATTGTTCGGAGATCACCTGGGGTAATGCAACACCAAGTCGATCAGCTAGAAGAAAAATATAATTCTCGGGAATTTCGTGAACGATCCGGGTCAAAACTACCCTAAATGTTAACTCAGATTATAAGCTATAACCGTACAAAGTTTCATCAAAATCCGTCCAGTAGTTTTTGTGTGATGCGCGTACAAACAAACAGACAGACAATAGATTTATTATATGTATATAGATAGATAGATTACAGTAGGCAATACACAGTTATTGGTTAGGTTAGGTTAGGTTAGGATGTAATTTATTTTAATCTTATCTACCCAGTCTTTCTCCCTCTCGGCTTCCATCCTAATGTCATCTTCTACTAACTTAACTTCAATTAGTGATTTTAACAGTTCTATTTCGAACCTTTTTCAAAATTCTCCTTCCCCTTTTTTCTTCTTTAGTTTTATTATTCACGCTAACTCTTCTGCTCTTTTCGCAACGATAGCTCTACTACAGTTCCCTCCGCATATTATTTCTTTGTCTGAAACCTGGACGAGGACACTGGCTGATATTCCACCTCTAACCAATTATGCAATCGAAGCGATACATCGCCCTTCAAAGAGAGGAGGTGGCCTAACGATTTATATTCTCAATTCATTACAATATACAATCATACCTGAATACTCTACCTGTACCCCGGATTATGAAATATTAACCATATTAATTAACAACAAATTCTTTCTTATATCCATTTACAGTCCCCCCTCTGGTTCCTTCCCTACTTTCTTCGACTATTTTTCCGCCATGCTTCTCGGCTTAGGTTATTCAGATAAAATATTATTATTACTGGTGACTTCAACCTTAATTTCTCGATGAATTCGCATAATGTCAACGCGGTTCTCGATCTCACCTCTAGAATCAACCTGATGCCTCTAATTTCTTCTCCCACACACTTCTCTATCGCCCATAATTCTTACTCCTTAATAGACCAATTTTTCTCCTCCTCACTAGATAACATTAACAGCGGTTCCATTGACGGTCACATTTCTGACCACTTTCCTATATTCACATTGCAGGTCCCACTACTAACCCCGCCTACACCCCCCTAATCGCATCCTTTGCTTATAATTACTCCTCATCGAATCGCAATCTTCAGTTCCTTTTTAGAGCTAACAGATTGGAATCAATTACTCAATTCTGCAGATTCTATTGATGTTTTGTTTGATAAATTCTTATCCCACATCCATATTGGCTTGGCTAGATATTTCCTTCCTAGGGTGACCACTTCTGGAAAACCCCAAATAAAAATGGTGAAACCCTCGATCAATCCGCATATTTTGACACTCATTAAGCACAAGAACGCCCTTTATCGGAAATCCCGACATAACCCTAACATCCATACTGTATCTACTTTTCGTTTATTTTCAAACCAGGTACGGAAGATAATTAAAAAGGCAAAACTTTTGCTAGTTTTTTTAACAACGTCAGTGACAATAATCTAAATGGCGATCCATTCACAATTTACTTCATGGTTGCACCCCTACAATTCTTCCATTCACTGATCCAACTACCATAGATGCCTCGTATTTAACAGTATTCTTGGATTCCTTATTACCTGATACTGCTCCTTCCTCCACCCCTTACTCTGTCACATCTAAAATTTCAGTTAATCCGAATTCTTTGTTCACCGCTCCCATTACCAAAGAAGAGGTATCAGCAATTCGTGGTTTAAAACCTTCTTACCGCCCCGACTCATTAGGCATTTGCTCTATTATTCTAATTTCTGCCTGCGCCGGATTTGCCATCCCTCTTGCATCCCTTTTCAATATTTCTATATCTCAAGGTTATTATGCGAAATACCTACGTTCGGCCAATATTATTCCCATTTTTAAAAAAGGTAATCGGCATAATTTTACAAACTATCGACCTATTTCCATCTCACCTTCTTTCGAAAAACCTTTTAACAATCGTTTAACGTCATACATTTCAACTAACGCTCTTCTTTCTCCTTCACAACATGGTTTCTCTTCTAATCGCAACACATCCACTGCTTGCTATTATTTAACAGAATTTATAATATCCAACATGTCCAAAGGAAAATTAGTGGTTGCTATGATCCTTGACTACTCGAAGGCGTTCGATTCTATCCCTCACGTCCTTCTGGTACTTAAATTAAACCGGCTTTATAACATTCGCGGCCCTCCACTAAACTGGATCGCTAGTGATTTTACAAAAAATGGCAATACACTCTAATTCTTGGTAATCTACTTTGATCCGGAATATTGGGATACCACAAGGTTCCATACTATCTCCCATCTTATTCAACTTGTTCATAAACGACCTTCCCTCAGAACCTTCTCCTCTTTCTACGAACCTTTACGCTGATGATGCCACACTATTTTATGCTGATCACTCCCTCTCTTCGATTCAACATACATTTAATTTAGTACTTAATTCTGCTGGAACTTACAAAATCATCTGCATTTAAATCTTGAGAAAATTACCTATCAACGCAATCAAAAATTCGACTTATGCAACTTCTTTTTTTGTTTACAACACAATTGAAGTTAAACCTACTAATACTTACCGATTCTTAAGGATTCATCTTACTCATAATCTTTCATGGGACGCCCATGTTAATGCTCTCCTACGACATTAAATCAATGCCTAGGCCTTTTTTCACGACTTCACTTTACTCTGCTCTAATTTAATCCGCCCTTATTTACAGTCTTTAGTTTTGGGGTTCAACCACTTTAACAAACCTAATGCGTTTATACCGAATTAAGAAGTGGTTCGTTAGAATTTTTTTTAATTTTAAAAAATCAGAACCAGTTTCCCACCTTTTTTCGGCCGCAGGCATTCTTTCTGTTTTTCAACTGTACTCTTTCTATTTATTTACAAAGCTTTAAATAACGCCCTGAACATCTCACTCCCTAATAGCTTATTCTTGCCCAAACCAGCTGGGCCTTATAACCTGCGTAAAACCACAAATCCAACTCCTTTGATTAAACACTCATATCAACTAAAAAGTGTTACTACAGCTGGAAGCAGACTCTGGTTTAACCTGCCCCATGCAATACGTGCAGCTTCTTCCCTCGACTAAAGAAGTATTTTTCTAACTCTTCCCCCTAATCCTTTAACCCTAGCATTTCGTTTTCCATCTGTATATTGTTTTGTATTACCGTTCATTATACGTTCTTCCGGCCAGGGATCTAACTCGTCGGCCATTACCGGATTACGTCACCTTAAAGAGACTTTATCGACTCGTACTTACCTGATCGTGATTGACGACGCGTCCCTGAACTATTAATGTACTTACCAGAGACTACATTATTATTTATTTGAACTTTGATTTAAAGTTAAAGCAACTTCCACTGCAAAAGCTTTATTTATTTGAATTCAAGAACTTTATTAAGAAAAATATTTTAATAAGTCAATAAAATATTTTTTCTAGCTTTATCATATCGTTCCCTCCTCTTGTTACTCTGCTAAATCCACGCGACAAATAGACATAGATACATATAAAACTGTTACTTCCCATCTGTTTTACGAGTGAAAGTAATAGTAACATGTTCTCGTACATAAGAAAAATAATCAGGAAGTGGCTTGCCATTTAAGCCTTTCTTTTTCACTTGATGTCATAGCAGGCATATTCAAATGTGAAACATCACTCTAATGGAAAAACTATTTGCTTTTCAGGCTGAAGAGCGTATTACAGTTCGTAGAGCCCCTGAAGAATTGGATGTGATTTGAACTTTCTGTTTTTGTGATACGATTCTGTATTGTTATTTAGTAGGCAACAGAACAAAATGCCACACATATTTTGTATTAATACATTTTTCTGCAATAAATTACTTCACAGAAGGTTATTTTTTTTGTTGATTACTATAGTATATGTATTGGACAACACAAATTGGCACAATTATTCCACGTTCTTCGAGAGTTGAGATTTATAGGTTTTCTAAGTCTTAATACTTCTCTCCTGAAAAAAATGTGTTATGTGGCTTATCATATTACTGCAATAAGCCCTTCAATTTTATGATCACCCTATACATCAACAATGCTGATTCACTCATGGGTGAATACAAGGCGTTTCTGAATGGTCTGTACAAACTTTCAGGATATGTTCCAGGGACAAAACAAGGATAAAACGTCATCTCATGGGGTCGAAAACGATTCTTTCTAGATTGAAGCTGTCCTGTAAAAAAAAAAAAAAAAAAAAAAAACCGTCGATTTACGACGATTAAAAGAACCGTCTGAAGAAAATTGTGCTCTCTTCAACATCAGATTCGAAACGTTCTTGGAGCACCATTGTTGGCTGTTACCGATCAAATGCTAATTAACGTTTTAATTTCGTCTACTGCATGAAACCTTCAAACCGAAATAACTCTAGTAAAAGAGTTTTCGACCCCTTGTTCATATGACTTTTTCTGAACAATCATATAGAACGATCATAAATCTAATTTCTCGTTGTTCTTTGATAGAACCGTTTCATTTTTAGAAATTTTTTACAACAATTAATGCCAATTATATAGTTCTAAATTTTAAGCTTTTAAATCCATGTTCCAATCCATGCTCGGAGTGTTAGTCACAGTAACCATCGATAAGAAAGAGGTAAGCAAAACCCACTAATCCTCAATAAGGAAAAATTAATAAAACTCAGATGTACATTTCGAAGGCAAATCAAAGCAGTTGAAAATGCGCAAGCTTGCATTACTAAAACAACGAATTCAAGAGTCCCTGGAAATTTTTTTTCAATTAAGTAATTTTTTATAAGCTAAATTAAAAAAAAAGTTTCCTTTTAATAATGTCCTTGACTATCTCTTTTAATAATGATAAATTTACAAAGAATTATGCTGTGTTTAAAATCATGACGATTAATAATTTAAAAAGTCACTTACTGACTGGGTCGAATCAGTAATTTGTTTGATTTCTCTTTGGGGGGACTGGGAGTCCTTAAAATCTTAATTACTCCAAAATGGCTCATCGCAACCATACAATTACTTTCCAAAATAATTCGTCTCAATGAGAGGAGTCCGTTCATGCCCTTTATATTGCTTTTGGGTCGCTTAAATAAATGCCTTTGCCACACGATCCTTCAGACCGTTAAATATCGTACTCCTTAATTTTTTTTCAGTTAAAAAGAAACTCAAAGATGAAAGAAGGAAAAAAAATTAATATCTCTAAAAAGGCTTAGCCCGTTTTCATGAAAAACACGTCAATGCATAAGGAACCCTCTAAATATGTACTAATTTTTTTCTTTTGCTGTGGGGTGTGGTTTGGAGGGGGATGGGTTAAAAACTTCAAAACGGCTTATCAGAGCAAAACTATTTATTTACAAAAATAAATTGCTTTAATAAGAGGAGTCTGTACATGTCGAGTTTATTCAGTTCGGATCACTAGAATGAACGCTACAGCTATTTCTTCGATTTTAGAGAAAAAAAATTAATTTCTCAAAAAGGCTTAACCAGTTGACATAAAATATACGTCAAGGTACCCTCTAAGTAAGTAAATTTTATTCGGCTCTGCTGTTCACCGTATCGGAGGAGTTAGCTGCACAAAATTGGTCACATACATACACACATAAATACATATGGAATTTTTTTTTTCAAAATTTCAATACGAGTTTTAAGTCGATTTTAGAAAAAAATTTTTTTTGAGGTTTTTAAAAGAACATATAGGCCTTCACTCTTAGTGAATAGTAGGCCAATGAATACAAGCAAGTCCTCGCCCTACCTAACAACGTTAAGATTGTGTATGAAGAAAATCTATTAAAAATCTGCAAAAAATTCAACTATAAGAGATCCGTCAAAAGCCTATCTAAAGAAGAAACTCAGTAAGATGTACATTTAGTGGAATAACGGATTTGCTTCCCATTGTCTGTACTCGTATTAAGGAAGCTCTTTTACCAATATCAATTAAGAATCACTTACAATTGAAAGACAGAGATATCCCCAGAAAATCCAAAATAAAGATATTGATTGTTGGATATGCATTGCATAAAGGAACAGGATATTTGGATGTCTAGGAGAGATCTGATAGCTATATTGGAAATTTTTTACATGATCTATGAATGCGATTTGGATATTAGAACTTGCTTACCTTAAGCCTGTTCTTTCAGGGGATATCCAAAAGATATCCAAAAAATGTCTAGAGAGATCTATTTGATCTCCTCAGGATATCTAGATGTTACTTTTCCCTTTATCCAAATGATATCCATCAGCAGAAATATAGGGATGTCTTATATCGTGGGGATATTCAGAGAACGATATGTTGGATATCTAAAGGCATGTGGATGAATATCCATTGGATAAAGGGAACTGGAACATGAGAGTCCAGTCGAGATCTACTAGATCTCTTTGGACATTTTTTAGATGATCTATTTCCTAAATACTGGATATCTGTTGGACATCCCCTGAAGATAACTGTGCTGTACGGGCTGTTACAAAAATGTGATAGCTCAGTTGAAGATAATCTAGACACATAGGCCAATGAATGAGAAACACGTGTAAAGTATGTAAATTTGTTTTAATCGCTTTTTTCATAGACGACAATTCTGCTCTTCACCAAGCACGGTTGGTTCAGCAGTGATTTACCGAGCACGAAGATGACTTTCGTTATTTACCCTGGCCTTCCTAGATCATATACCTGAGAGAACCAACAGAATACCTGGTGATCACCTGGTCTTCCATTGACTTACAAATACTTCAACGCCTGACTTTCTCCATGGCAAGCCCTATGCGTGTTATAATTCGAACCAAAGGGAGTCCAATAAAATATTCAACGGATGTTTATAATTCCTTGATCAGGTGTGTAATTTAAAAATAAAAATCGCGGACACATTACGCAGAACAAATAAATCCCATTTTCATTTAAATCATCTCCATCTCATAATACCGAATGTCAAGGTTTTTGTTTAAACATGATCAATGAAAATCTCTACACAGGAATCTTCGTTTATTCAGCAGATCTTTTCTGATTTGCATACATTTGAAGGCATAATATATATTATTCAAGTTATTTTGTTTGAGCATGTTTTCTTTCACTAATGAGAACAGGAGAAAAAGTAATAGACGAAAAAGAAAAAATATTGCAAACAAAAAAGTCTAATGATCGCAACGTCGAAACGCGCTCTCTTTCTCTTTCTCTCTCTCTCTATAACGACAGCGCATGCTAATTGATCCACAAAAGAACGGAGAGGGAAGCAGGAAAAAAAAAACTAGATAAAGAAAATAAAAAAGGAGCGTTTTCCGTGTGGCCCGCTTGCGTGTTTATTGAAACAGCCGAAACATTAGATAAACACAATAAACAACAGATTCGAGAATTACCAAAGTCCGTTGGGATATTCATAGAAAGAAAAGGGGAAGTCGAATATAGAAAAAAAAATTCTGTAAAAAGAGATGAACAATCTTGTAGGAAACACGAAGCAAAGTCTGGTTTCAAAGTATTCCATTTAAGTTATATTTTTTAAAAATTAAAACATAACTTCTCTAAAAAAAACTGGTTATTTACAATTACTTCGAAGAGTCACCCCATGGTGGTTTCACTGACCGTGCCCTGAAGATTTTCAAGCAGCGGAAGAGTGGTTTATCCGTTTGTCCCCTTTATCTTTTGAATATCCTATACAGATATTTGTTTCTAAACGTTTCCTTGTGTTTTGCGGAACAATCTTTTCGAACTGCGCTTAATGACATTCTTAACGGCCTGCACATTTGGTGCTGCCATGGCCAACCACGAACGTCCCAACGATACCCGCTAACTCACTAGAATACGGTCTAACAGCTGTACGAGAAATTTTGGCCATCTCAGCAATCTCTTCCCTGACTTAGTTAGCCAATACGTGTATTCAGAAAAAGTATTCCGCAATACGTGTTTCAAAAGCTGCATATAAAATTGTGAAGGTCGCTGCGTATAAAATTCTCCTAATGACTCGGACTCCGGAGAGAGATCTCAGTCCAAGAACTTTAGGCAAAGCACCTGTACAGTGCTACTCAAAAGTATAAGACCAGGCGTTTTTTTGTGCTAAAGAAAAAACAGACGCATCATTTTTTCTGACAATTTTTATATCTGTAATGAACACAAATGTCAAACGAAACTACAACTTTGGATGAAGTAAAAATAATTCTGGAATAAGTTATGCAAAAAAACCCACACAAAAACACATGTACAAAAGTATAAGACCATGAACAAACAACACTGTGATCATGCTGTTTTAGTATTTTGTGATTCCTCCAGAGTTATGGATTACATCAAAAATACGTTCTGGCATGGACTTAACCAATCTCAGTAAAGTTTCAAATGAAACTCACTCCCACGCAGCGAAAATTGCTGATTTCAGTTCATCAGTCGTTTGAAATTGCCGCCCATCTTTGTTAACATCTCTTGTCAGTAAACCCCAAAGGTTTTCAGTGGGGTTCAAGTCCGGTGATCTTGCGGGCCATGGAAGAAGTTTAATATTTTGTGTTTGAAACCATAGTTTCATGATGTTTGGACGTATGGCAGGGCGCGTTATCTTGTTGAAAACAAAACTCGGGCTCTCCTAGAATTTCACCATAGACCTGAAGTTGCTGGTCTATCATCTTCTGATACTCCACTGACATCATGCGTCCATTGATAACAGCACAATTCGTTTTTCCGAGAGCAGAAAATCCACACCAAACCATGGATGCACCTCCTCCCATTTGGCGGCTCATCTTCACTGTTGTGGCTTGCCGTAGATCGCGCCAGTAATAGTGAATGCCATCAGGCCCGTCGAGATTAAACTTCTTCTCATCAGAAAAAATTACAGAGTGCCATTCATGGCTCCATGACATGGTTTTACGGACAAAGGACAAACGTTCTGTTTTGTGTCTTGGTGTAAGGGGCGGTGCTCTCTTTCCTTTACAGTATCGTAAGTTCTGTGAAGTACTCAAAAATCTTGTAATGGGCTCGTGGAATAGGAGATGTTCATGGTGGATTTTGTTTTCGCTGCTGACATTTTCTCCCTGTTAGCAAAAAACACAGTTGTGGCGACGAGATCTTTCAGAGAAGTCATGTCCTCTGGCTAATACATTGGCAACAGCAAATTTTGAACGACCGATCGTTGCAGCAATTTGGCGTGCGATTTCCCACTACCATGTTTCCAAATTTGTCGGATTTCAGATTCGCTGAGATGTGTAGCTTTAGGCATTGTCTAGAAACCGCTGTATGTTCCTTCTGATTGCATTGCAGTACTTCTGAAGTTCGATTAGTTGTGCCAATTAATTTATATGCAAAAAGTGGTAGGACGATTCCATTTTTTCAGGGTGGTCTTATACTATCTATAGGAGACATAAACCAACCGCTTTTCCACAAAGAAATTTAATGAACATGTA